>VUQG01010639.1:47985-60694 GCA_015106755.1 Etia nguti | reverse complement strand
TAAGACACACATAAGACTTACAAATACATTATCACTTACTTCAGACCTGGAAGAACTTTTTGTGAATATTTTCAAAATGATCAGTTCCTCCAAAGATGTTTGCATTTAACAGCATTGTAGTAAGGTGCTTGTACCTCCTGTCAAGTTGCAAGATTTCACGGTCAGATTATTATTTAATTTATTTAAAGTATACATTTGTTTTTCTTAAACATTTTTTACATTATTCTTGCTTAACACTTTATTTGCACTGAGTGACTTTTTTTTGTTTTTGTCTTTTTGTGCATCTTAACCACCTGAAGGCCACAGCAAAACTGGCAGTTTGATAGAGATCATGTAATTACTTGCCACAGTACAGACACGTTGATTTGACACCATCGATGCTTCTCTAGTGTGAATGGGTTTTTTTTCCCTGTGATTGCCCAGTGGACAGCCAAAGATAACCTTCGTCTCAGCCTAATTTCAACCTAAAGATGATGAGCTCTATTTTAGTTGGCCTGATTAGTAGTTTGCATTTATCTGGGGCTCCCATGACCCAATCTGATATCTAGGCCTGCGCCTACATGCACATCCGTTTGTGCACGAGTGCATGTGCATATGTGTTAGCCTCCCCACTGAGAGATTTATGTAATGTGTTTTACACCAAGGACAAAGTGTGAATGTGTATGGGAAGAGTGTGTCTCTGCAGATTTGTAAGTCTGTGCATGGAAATTACTGATCTCACTTGTGTGTAACGTGAGAGACTGCCATAATCCAGCATCAGATAGATAGAAAATATCTAATGAGTCAACTCTTGCTCTCTCTTTCTTCTTTCTGGGTCAGTTGAGGCCAGTGCAATGATTGCTGCAGTTAGATTTTTCATGTGAAGGTTTTTTCATTGATACCAAGAAACAAATTATTGCTTTGGCAGTGACGAGCACAATTACCACAGCTGCCGTCCATTCTGTATCTTTTTTGCTAAGACTATTATTAGTTTAAAAAAAGAGAGAAAAAAAAGTTTTGTTTTAAAATCTTATATTTGTGTGTTCTGTTTTTATAAATCACATCTGAGTTTGAGTGACGCTGTTTCAACCCAGATAACCCCATAACAACCAGAACTTAA
Organism: Etia nguti; assembly: GCA_015106755.1. NCBI lineage: Eukaryota > Metazoa > Chordata > Actinopteri > Cichliformes > Cichlidae > Etia > Etia nguti. Next base: position 59,595 of record VUQG01010639.1, on the reverse strand, counting down.
AAAAAAAAACAAAACAGGTAAATTTCAACTGCCCAAAAGGTGGTAGGGACCCTGGGGACAGTTAATTAACTACCTCAATGAACTTGCCCCCAGTAGTAACCAAGTCATGCTCTTTGTCCCTAAACTCTGTTTCCACAACAGAAGCTTTGTCAACAGGAATCAGGAGATACTTGAAATATTCCTTCCACCGCCTTACTGTATTCTTGGTTAAAGTCAAAAGAGCTCGATCCCAACTATAGACAGTGTAAGACGGAAGCTACTGTCCCCTCCTGAGTCGCCTGATGGTTTGCCAGACTGGCTTTGAGGCTAATCAAAAGTCTTGTTCCATGGCCTCACCAAACTCTTCCCACACTGGAGTTTTTGCTTTAACTACTGCCAGAGATGCACTCTGCTTTGCCTGCTAGTACCTGTCAGCTATCTCAAAGCTCGAGAACTCTTTTTTCACCTTAACTCCTTCCTTTACTTTCGTTCAGTGTATCTCACCTGGTACACTCATCTATCCCCCATCAGAGGCACCAACCACCTTGTGGCCACAACAATATAGAGCCCCATCAACAACTGAGGTGTGGGACTTAGTCTTCTTGGACTAAATGTCCCCAGCCTTCCTGGTATGTTTTAATAGTTCTGCCAGGAAGGCTAAACCAAATAGATACATTTTCAATCGAGATTTAAAAGTCTGGATCGAATCAGATGCGCAAATAGCTTGTGGGAGATTGTTCCAGAGGTTAGGTGCAACTGAAGCGAAGGCACGGTCACCTCTGGTCTTCAGCCGTGACCTAGGTTGCACCAAGAGCAATTGGCCTGATGATCTCTGTGCTCTCCTGGGTACATACAGGTTGAGAAGATCAGTAAGGTAGCTAGTCGTGATATTATTTATGGTTTTAAGAGTAAGCAATAAGATTTTAAAATCAATACGATATTTAATGGGAAGCCAGTGTAGGTCAGAGAGAATTGGGGTAATAGACTCAAACCTACCAGTTCCAGTTAAGAGGCGTGCCGCAGCATTTCGAGCGAGCTGCAGTCTATGAAGAAGGGCAGATTGGAGACCAGTGTATAGAGAGTTACAGTAGTCTAATCTGGATGTGACAAAGGCATGGAAAAGTTTATCAAGATCCTCACGTGGTATATATGGCTTGGCCTTAGAGATTAGACGTAGTTGGTAAAAACTAGATTTAACTATGGAGGACACATGTTTGTCAGACTTAAAGAAACTGTCCAAAAAAAACACCCAAATTACTTGCAGTATCAGAAAGAAAATTAGCAAAGGCCCCAAGTACACCAGTTAGATGGGCCCTAGGGATATGACTATCAAAGATTACAATTTCCATTTTCTTTTCATTTAAAATAAGGGAATTGCTCAACAGCCAGTCTTTAACTTCACTCATACAATCAAAGAAATAATGCAGCGACGATGTGACATCCTTAGTCAACTCAAAATAGATTTGAATATCATCCACATAGCAATGATAAGAGATTTTGTATTTTTGAAAAATACGGCCCAAGGGTAATATATATAAAGAAAACAACATAGGGCCCAACACAGACCCCTGGGGGACACCACAGGTAACAGAGGCAGTGGAGGAGGAGTAGGTACCCATCATGACAGAGAAGGACCTTTCCGATAGGTAGGATTTAAACCAACTAAGGGCATTACCCGTAATGCCTACCAGATGTTCAAGCCTCATCAGAAGGATATTATGGTCCACCAAATCAAAAGCTGAGGACAGATCCAACAAAACTAAGACCGCAGGGCGCCCAGAGTCAGCAATTAAAAGAAGATCATTGAAGACTCTCAGAAGTGCCGTTTCTGTGCTATGGCGCGATTTAAACCCAGACTGAAATTTATCCCCGATGTTATTCGCATCCAAATAAGTCTGAAGTTGTGAAAGAGCTATCTTCTCAAGAATTTTAGACAGAAACGGGAGTTTGGAAATCGGTCTATAGTTAGCGAGGTCATTGTGGTCAAGGCAACTCTTTTTAAGAACAGAATGCACTACAGCATGTTTAAAAGCATCCGGAACGCAGCCCAATAACAATGACAAATTCATTAGTGATAAAATACAATGCCCAATTACATGAAATCCCTCCTTAATGATGCGAGATGGAAGGATGTCATGAACAGAGTTTGAATTTTTTAGATGGTCAATTATTCCCTTAAGAGTAGGGAGTGTAACTGGTTCAAACTGAATGAGGGTCATTGAGCATCATAAGGCAGGAACTTGACTCATAACAGAAGTATGTAAGACTCTTAGGGTTAAAATCTTACCTGTGAAGTGATTTAAAAATTGTTCACAGAGAGCCGGGGAAGCCAACCTCGACGCTTCAGGATAAGGGTTAGCCAATGAGTTAAAGATTTTAAATAAAATACGTGGATTATGGCAATTATCCATACTGACGGCTGACAATAAAGCCGCTTTACTCATCTTAACAGATTTCTGAAATTCCAAGTGGCTCCTACGTAAGAAGGACACCTGGAGCTTATCTTTTTTCCACCGTCTCTCACCTTGGCGGCAGACATGTCGTAGAGCTCGTGTGGAATCATTTAACCAGGGTTGGGAGCAGCTTTTAGGTCTTTCAATTTTATTGGGACCACAGAGTCCAGTATAGAAGAGCATGTAGAAAATAAAGAGTTAGCAAAATCATCAACTGGGGAGGGTGTAGTGCAATCAGTATCAGGGAGGGCAGATTTTAAAAAAGCCGCCGAAAATTCAGCCACAGTCCCAGAATTGATTATACGCACAAAACATCGAGGACCCTCAAAGTTCATATCCGTTTCGCATAACTGGAAAGTGGTTGGAGATCCCAATGTTGCTAGTGTCCCTGACACAAATGTCCAAACCATAAGAGAGAACCAAATCAAGGGTGTGACCTTTGGAGTGGGTTGGAGCATTTACCCACTGGGTAAGGTTAAAAGAATCGGCTAAGGCAAGGAAATTCTTGGCAAGCAGATCATCTTTACAACAAATATGAATGTTAAAGTCACCAGTAATAAGAACAAGATGATAATTTAAGCAAAGACATCCTAAGACGTCAGCAAAGTCATAGATAAAAGACTTATTAGGACTTAGAAGGAGCTCTGAAAAGTAAAAGGACTCACCGGGGCGAATCCAGTATATCCAGTCCTGTAGTGATAAAGAAATCATTCACAATAAAGGTCTTATTCATCAGCGACCTAACATTTAATAGTGCCATCCGGGCCGAAGATGCCGAGTCGCAGTTAGGAGCACATCTCAGGCGGCATAGATTGCTGTAGCGCACGCCATCTTTAGGAGCCTTAATCCAACTCCGAACCGGCGAGCAGACCACTGGGATGGCAGGGTAGGCTTGTAATTCAACACAGCAAATCCGTCGATGATTGAGCAGTCTAAAGGTAAACTGCTCCCAGGAAGCCAGGGAAGGACGGTAGGTACCAATAGTGAAGTCGAAGCCAGCCACGGCCTGTGCTTTAAGGTAAACCTTAATTCAGACACTGACACCGCTCCATTTGCCCCGCTTCCTATAGCATCTCCTGAGCAAGGGAGGCAGAGGTAGGCAGTATGTACCAGAGAAAGAATCCGTCCGCGGTAAAGTGGTATCTCCAATATTCCACCACGGAACACAGGTGAAGACGGCCTGCCGAACACATCTGGCACCATTTCAACCAACTGAAATGCTAAATACATTAAGCATTTCAGTTGGTTGTACACCAGACTGACACAGAGAACAAAAAAATGTAAACAAAAAGTTGGACCCAACTGTTTTTAATCAATCCGTTATAGATTGTAACACATTTCAGCATCATGTTTATTTGCTTACTTAGCTTAAGAACAAATTTTACATAACCGTAGTTGGCAACATTGGCAACATTGTTTTTTGGCTACTGTTGTAATTAAAAAATAATAATATTTTCACCATTTTTATTGCATTCCAGAGCAGGTTGTACCAAACTTCATGTACCCATGTGATTCAGGTTTGTCTCACTACAAAGAGGTTCTCTGATCAGTTCAACTATCTTTCTGTTAAACGTTTGGACAATAAATTATAATTTTGGCAGAAGAATTTATGTTTTGTGTTATAATTTGTAGCCAACAAGCAACATGAATAACTGCTCTATTCTCCAGATATCTGATTACAGTTCAGGTTAACATCCACCCTTACCTTCTGTCTGTCTGGTTGGTGTCATTTAAGGTCAGTGTTAGGTTGTGTTTTAACCACAGGTAAGAATTTTCTGAACCTAGATACCTAGATGTCACTTTTCGGATGAAGCCTCATACATGAATTTTGGCCCAGCAGTGCTTTTCCCCCCCCTTTTTTCTTTCAGTTATTCAGCTATTAATACATTAATTAATCATCTGTTAAAACACGATTCTTTTCAAAGTTCTTCTACTAATGTTACTCACTGATCTAAACATTACAACAATCAAATTGCAGAGAATAGGAAAAGCAAATATTTTAAGCTCCACATATAGAGGAACTCCATTAAGTTGAACTGTAGCCTGAAGGCTGTCTATTATCATTGACATAGCTCACATTGTGCTGTATACACAGGGTAATAGTTTGAGCCAAAGTAGAGATAAGGATGAACAAATGAAGATCAAATCAGGTCATGAAGCCGAAATATCAGACAGCAATATATGAGTAAAGGACTTGCTGACATAGACACACAGAAAAAGTAAGCGCGATAAACAGAACAGAGATAAGAAAAAGATTTAGGCTTCGAGAGGGAGATCAACAAAGTGAGGAAAAAGAGGAAAACTGAATTGCAGATCAAGCTCAGAGAGTGTTTTAGCTCGTGCTGGCAGCTCTTCCTGATGCAGCAGTATTAAGAGTTAAACTTTTCACCTCTACCTGAATAAAGAAAGGAGAGTAGAACGATGTGAGTTGAAGGGCCACTGGAAGCATAATTGCATTAAAGGAAGATGCAAATATGTGAAGACAGAAGGTAGGGGTGGGGAATAGGGAATGGTAGAGAACAGGTTTTCAAGACTTTTTGAAATTCAAATTCTAAAAGTGGGAAAAGGCCAAAAGGATGAAATGCTATGAGGATCAGGGTTGTTCCCTGGCTCTGGATGGGCCTTTGTGGGGTAGATGCAAAAACAAGCAAGACTGGTCCATGTAAAATAGGCAATGAGTCTTTGCTGTCTGTTATTTCTGAACATTTGATAAACTAAATTGTCTAATATCATTGAATTAATGAAACTCCAGTTAACAAAACTAGATAATTTGATCAAAACTCTCATATTTATTTGGCAACAAATCATGTATGCAGGAAAAACTGTGTGTTCTAGGAAATAAAGGGAGGATAGGTGCAGTGCAAAGAGCGGAAAGGAAGGGGACTTGAGAACTACACCACTAGCTTCCCTGCATAATGCATGCAGGGTGATTTGGTGCATGTAAACAGTCTCTGAATGTTTTATAAGACCAGGTTGACCAAGTAATACCACGTGGGAGAAACAAAAATTGGTCAGAGTGGACAAAGCAGAAGACATGGCTGTGAAGGTAAAAACCTGGGGAAAAATGATATATTTTATTAAACATGCGCCTTAGTGCATTTGTTTGTGTGCTCGTGGTGGTGGAGGGAGAAGGAGAGAAAGGGAGTACTGAGATGTTGTGGTTAAGCTCTTTGTATGGATGGAGGCACTCCCTATCTCCAGGAAAAAACGTCCTTTTCACAGTACAGCAAGCAAGTGAACTGTGGGATTATACAAAGCCATTGACAGAACAAGTTTCCACTTCAAAGAAATTATGGCTTTTAAAAGTTTCATAAAGCTGCCTTAGATTGTCTGAAGGACAGGGAGATAGTGTTGATAGCTGTGGGATTGCGGTGTGTGCCGGGTGCACGTGTGCCCCTCTAACTTTTCCTGAAATGTCCTTAAACTTACAAACTTACACATTAGGCAAATAGGCTGAAATGGAAATAATTAATGAAATTACAGTTGGATAGAGTATTCTATAACTTTAGTTGTCTTTTTTTTTGTGTTTTTCATAATTATGGAACGGTCTCATACCCCTGCGTTTGACCTCAATGGTTGAATGGACTCTAACAACTTGAGTGATCATAACTCCCCACTTGTCTTTGAGTAATCTAACATTACTTTTTCGTAACATGTCCTGATATCTTGGCCAAAAAGATATTCAACCCAGTGGTGTATTCCTATAAGTCTTCAAAAGTCATTCGAGGCCTTGGCCTCAAAATGGTCAAATATATGAAATATAAATAAATAATTTGGTCACTTGCTCATACTGACGCCCAAAACAACAGGCACAGAAAGTAAGTGGTTAAGCAAGGGAGTCATAGCAAGAGAGTACCTCTTTAGTCTTCTTTACTTTATGGGAAAAAAATGTCTTTAATATTGCGGCATTATAACCAGTGAGTTTCAGGAAACGGTTTAACTTTGAAACTGCAGTGCACCCTTTTAAAAAAACTGCTAGCAGGATGAAGACATTTAAATTTTTTACAAGAAGCGGCACGAAACTTGGTTTTGTTTCATCACAATTTCAAACCTCATTACTCATCAGGGCCTTTGCTGCAGAGAACTGGAGCTCGTCAGTGTCTCCTAAAGCTGCAGAAGCCCTTGGTTCAGTGATTCTGTGGTCCCTCACAGAAATCCCCACAGGAAGAGGGAAAAGTGTTCACCTGTAATGCTTCTTATTATACTTGTGGTTTACTTTCATTATTAAGCACATAAATCATAGTCCACACGCCTCAACACAATCCCTTGTGACAGGACACAGACATGCATCATGCCGACACAAGGACTGGCACAATAAGGGTTGATGTCAAATAGATCTACTGTATAATGACATAGTTAAAGGAATAAACGTTGGACCAACATAAACAGCAGTCTCAGACGCCATTGTTAGTGAATAGCAATTCTATTTACATGTGGTTCATAATTTAGTCTCTCAAATCCCTTGGCTAGCATCACATTTGAAAAGGGGTTCTGAAATTCTCCATTACTGCCATTACTTACAATTTTTGATGCTGCATTGATTATTGAAATCTCTGTCTTTTTATCCAGAGCTGTTGTGAAATCAATTTTACATCAAGAACGCTTGCAGCATAAAGGTTTCTAAATCAAAGCCTTAAACTTCTAAGGGGGAAAGTCTTAGGAGGGGAAATTGAATGAAATATGCTCTCTCCTCTGCCGCAGTGGTGCCTTAGAGTAAGGCACTTAACCCTCAGCAGTTCTAGTGGAATAGCTCAGCTGCCCACAGAAGACTGCTGTGGGTTGATCCTCCGCTTGAATGTGTGCAAATGTAACCAAGGCTGAAAAAGGTAGCTGCTGCAGAAGATCAGTACCAAATGGGGGTGTTAGCATCTGAAAAGCACTTCATGGTGCCATGTCAACTTTTGACTTTCTTTATACAAACTGGTCAATTGAGACTCCATGTGAGGCTCCCATGATCCATTACAGGAACTGTGTGTGTGTGTGTGTTTATATGATGAAGGCATTCATCAGTGCACGAAGGAACACTGTAGGGCGGATCTTTCTGGAGTTAAATCTGCATAATACATAACCATTTTTTAATCAGAAGAAGAATCAGAAAATGTTAAACACTTCTGCCTGCTCCCTGAAATGCTGCATGGGAAGGGAAGCACTGTGAAAAGGGGGGATAAGAAAATCCAGCTCAACCAGACAATCATACTTTGCATGATTTTGCCAGAAATAGGTCAGGTATGAATAACATAGTGAAGAATGCATGATCATTCCACAAAGAAGCCAAATTCAGTTCAGTATTCTGTTCCACACGTAATTGTTCTGTAATCACCTCTGGTGAAGCAGCTGCAGCTAACTAAGGGGAGGTTTAACACTACTGGAGTTCAAACCACTAGGCCCCAACCATTTTATTTTTAATTATATATTTATTAAAGCAATAAAAAAAGAACAAACTGAGAGGCAAGAAGACAAGAAAAAAGTTAATGGGAAGACACGATGCACGGTGTACCCAGCTACACAGGTGCAGTATGTGGAGAAAAGAGGAGAGCTTTCCCGCTACATTCCTCTAACAGATGCTGTTATAACATATGACTAGTCATGCAAAGAACCAGAAATATGTCTTAAGTTTTCTTCTGGGGTTATTTCCTAATCCAAAAAAATGGTAAACACAGTTGTTGGAGACTGTACTTGTCTGTGCGTTTGCAAATCTATTATACTTTTTGATGAGATTTCTATTTGTGTATTGAAATAAAAAAGAAAAGTAGCACGCATTTGTTGCTTTTTGGTTTATTTCTTCATTTTTACCAGTTTACTGTTGCTTACGATCTAAGAGAACTGCATTCAATAGCATTCAGTGCAACTGGAAATCAGCATTTTTATTTTAGCAGCTGAACCATATCGTAATTGATGTGCACAATATTTGCACAGCTTACACTGAGATAAGAGGGAACGATTCATGAATGAATCCTGAATTACTTAGAGAGAATACTAACCAAAGGCCGTTTCACCACTTTAAAAAAACAGTCAGAAAAAAACACTGAAAGATCTATTGCTGGTGGTTGCTCGAGCAGACAACTTTGACCTTAGGAGTTAAAATGCCCTCTTTTAAATCCTTAAAATACTCTTTTTTTTTAAAACAGTAACAAGGGGCAGGAAATAAAACCAGCAATTACTGTTAATGCTGTTGGAAACCATGACAAATTGTTCTTGCTATTTGTTTTTGCAGTGATTGGTGGTCTGCATGCAGAAACAAGTCCAGTTTTATTTAAACTTCAAGCTCACATGCTAATTTTGGAATAGTAGCTCTAGTGTGCAGAGAGAGAAGAGGTTACAGGTTTATTTGAAAATAAGGGCTTCAGACGAGTAGGAGGACGAAAGTAGGTCTAAAGTGAAACGACTCAGACATCAGAAAGAAAAGAAAATGCAAAATAACCCCAAAAAACAAGCAAACATTTTTCTGTAGTACATAGAAGAGATGAGAACAAAGAAAACATGGGACCCATTAGACTGAAGGATGATTAACAGAGACAGGAGGCGTAAAGGATTCAGAAGGCGAAACTGAAAGTGAAAAAGATTTGGAAGCAACAAATAAACAAAGGGAAAGTCGGGAGAGGACTCGGGAGGAGGATGGTTGGCTTGAGCTGCAAAGTGAAAGCAGAGTGACGAAGTGCTGATATATGGAGTCAACGAAAGAAGAAGTCTGAAGAAATCGAAGAGGCAAGGAAGAGGGAAGTGGGGGGTGCAAGGGATCTCCAGCAGGGGGTCATGCAACTGACTCAAAGTCGTAAAAGAGGTACAGGTCTAAATCACACGCATCAACCTCACATAATCATTCTTCTTTTTTTTCTTTGGCCTGTCCTGCTCCTATTTTCTCACCTTTCCTGCAGACCAAGCAGAGTGAACTGAACTTTCTCTTGAATAAAACCGTTTACCTCTCTCTGTGTACTGGACATAAAAAGGAAGCTTGCTATCCTGCCATGTCTCCAATGGATTAGTTATATGATTATATATGCTGTTTGACAAAAGCTTTTGTCCGCAGAACCCAAAGTGATACACCAGGCGATCTATAGGGAAAAATTGTGGGCGAGTCTCATTCGCGTACACAAAAAAGGCTTAGCGCAGCTGCACAAAAACAGAAATCTGCATTCAACTGACTGTACACCCAGCAACATACCCTCCACCATTGTACTAACAGTGGATGCAACATATGTGACATACCAATAAATACTGCAAAAAATAGATTCTGTTATCATTAGAGTGAACATGATGTGCCAGGTGAAAGATTTAAGTAACTTCACTGATCTGGATATTAATGCTGCTCTCTGTTATGTAAGGACACTTTTTATTCTCTTTTTATTTTTCCTATGTGTGGCAGTTTTTTAATATGCAAAAGGGGGAAAAAAAAGAAATCCTACAGCAGGAGTCCTGTGGGTGATGAACAGCTTGTTGGTGAAACTCACAGCGGATTGCAAGGACTGCGCAAGCCAGCAGAACGGCTGCAAACAGGCAAAAATTGGCAGACAGAAAAAGATTTTTTTTTCCTAGTCACTCCTTCCTGTATGCGTGCTACAGGAACCTAAAGATATCTGTGCAGTCAGTAAGTGGAACGGACACTTGTCAGAGCTACATTAAGATTTAGAGATTTATGTTAGACAGGCTTTAAACTTATCACTTTAATGTGCCTCTTTTTTTTCCTTTATATCATCCTGTATTGTCAGTTGCTTGAAAATTAAACAGTTCTTTTAAATGTCTTCTTTAATTAATGCTATTCACTTCTATTTTATTCTTCTCTCTCAATGTTCTTTTAATCCAACCATAAATCTGTTAATGACTTTTCCTTTAAACATTTTCTGATATCTCATTCTTTTATTCACTCCCTCTAACCTGAGCTGCAATATGGGCTATGTCAGGTTGGAAATAGCCCATGATTCCTATTACCATTTCTCCCGAGTACTCCTTTACGTGCCACGAAGACTATTAACAACTGGTAGCATGCCACCTCTTGTTGCTGTCATGCTGGGCTGAAACGTAGATTCTACTGGGATGATCATGCATAATGTAAGACAGGTGCTGTATTTTGGATGTTATAAAAAAATTACATTAATTTGTTTATTCAGGTGGAGAGCAACTAAAAGGAGGGGTTGGCAAACCAAGGAAGCCTTGCTAACACCAAAAGTAGCTATTGAAAAAAGTATTTACAATAGATACCCAAAAATCAATTAAGATTTTAATTACCCTACAAAAAAATAAGTCAGTAAAATGAGCCCAGGTTAAAGAAAATAAACAAATAAATAAAAGTCAAATAGAAAAGGTCTGAGTTTACGAAAAGAAACTGGCTCTGTGCTAGTTGCCTGACTGACTGTGACTTGACACCACAGCCTCTGAAAACAACAGTGCTAAAAGTCCTCCAAAAGATTTACAGGGCAGGTCCGATCCTTTGTTGTAACAGTAACTTGCTGTCCACTCCACAGCGGACGGTGCTGACCTCCGGTACAGAAAGGAGACAACTGGGATGCTTCCCATGGCTCTCTGCATCCAGCTTTCACTGCAACATTTTAATCCCTGAAACACTGACCCGCTCCACGGCCTCCCTGCCAAGGCTACCGTCTTAGAATTCATTTCCGTATATTTTCTGTCAGTGTCTCTGCTGTCTTGCTCCTTTGTTGTTCTCTCCTTCACTTGCTCCTCTCTAGTACTCTCTTTTAAAGTGGTGGACTGCCGAGATGTGGTTAATTTCTTGATAAGGGACACCTGGATAGGAAGGAAAAACCATCTACAAATACTATAAAGCAGCAACTTTCAAAGTAAAAACATGATGTTATGTAATGTAAAACAAATCAAACCCAACTCATAACGCACAGAAAGAAATAATAATACATTTTTTTTCTGGGTTATGCTTTTTTTCCCCTTCTACTATGATACGTAGATTGAGGATTGAAAATATTGTGCTGGACATAGCTTAGAAAAAGTGCCACTTGTTCATTAAGTTAAAATCTTGAAAAAAAACCTCCCTCATATATTCAATACTGTATGTTTATAGTTTCAAGGACAAGAACAATGGGGAGATAAAGTAATACCATTTACCCACAGTACAGCCTGTCAACATGCCCTCAGCCTGCCTAACATGCCATTACGTGGCCAATGGTGTGTGAACTTGACCGTATGTATAGCGGCTTGTTCAGCCAGGATG
>VUQG01010639.1:27972-45472 GCA_015106755.1 Etia nguti | reverse complement strand
CAATTTAGGCTTTAATCGTGGGATATGGTCACATGCTCAACTAAGTGAGCTAAAGAGGCATCACAGAGCTGTAATTTTTGGTTACCATGATTATGTATTGAGGCGGTCAGGAGAGGGGTAAAACAGTGAGTGTCTATAGTCATCTGTAAAAATGGTAGAGGCGCTATCATGGTTTGGAGGTTCATTTAAGCCAATTGTGTGGGGTGGGATCTGAATACAGAAAAGTACTGTCAGATTTTGGGCTACCATGTCTTCTGGAAAGTGTCTGATTGGAAACAACTTTCCTGTCAACATGGTAGTGATTCCTAAACACATTGCCAAAGCAGTAAGAGTATACCGAGTATTCTTGGATAGGAAAACAGACAGTGGAACACAATCAGTCATGAACTGGCTACCGAGAGCCCGGACTGCAAAGAAAAGCTTTGAAATGTCCTTCAAGAAGCCTGGAGAACTATTCTTAAACACTACCTAAAGAAATGACAAGAAAGCTTGCCTACGCGAGTTCAGACTGTGTTAAAGAATCATTTTTTCCTGGAATAATCTCTGTAGTTAGGTTGATTCTCATGACGTGCTATTTACAGCTCCTTTGGCCAGCTTGTGGCCACCAAGCAACGTAATACAAATGATGAATTAATTAGGAACTGACGCCTTGTCTCATCTTCAGTCACCAAAATCCCTCATCATCTACATGTCAGGCTTGTGCTTGTCATTTTCTGACTCTCCTCAGTCTTTTTTTATGGCACAAGAGAAAGAGAGGTTATTAATAAATTGATGAAATGGTGCTGGGCTATCTTTCATTTTGAGTCTGCATCTTTTTTCTCTTTCTCCATTCTTTCTCCTTTTGTCCACGGTTCTATCACAGTTTTAGTGTTCTATCCTTATGCAACTAGTTTCTGCCTCTTGGTTCATTTCAGTGGCTGTTGAAAGGCTTCGTGGCTCAAATGGGTGGAGGCGAGCTGTAGAATTGGGCAATTGACTCGCTGGGAGAATATTTTAGAAGGTTTTTTTTTCTTTATCAAATACCTTAATTTATCTTAGTTTGGATGTAGTTGTGTGCTTCTCTGCATTAGAAATTGTACTGTTTGCATGTATCTCTGTCACTGGAAACACTGGGTATAAAGAGACTCACCCAAGCCAGTTGGGTCTTTTGTGAGAGTGTGTGTGTGTGTGTGTGTGTGTGAGTGAACTTCTGTGCTTATGACGTGTGTACACTGGTGTATGAAAACACCATGCGCTTTCCTTCCCTCTGTCTGCAGATGCTGTATGAGATTGGACAAGCCCAGTCAAAGCCGTGTGGGATAAATTTAGCTCGTGCTAACACCCTTGGAGGCCTCTTAATAATTGAGAAGGCATCTGCTCCAATTAATGTGGCCCTCTAAATGGAATCCCTATTTAAATTTTCTCTAACTGGGTCACTCTCTTTCTCACTCTTCTTCTTCTCCTCTCTCTCTCTCCTTCTCTCTCTGCGGTGCAGTAAGGAAGAAAATGAGCTGCCTTCTACTTTTAAATGGTTTTTAGGGTTTCTGAAACATCATTGGGGATGTTTTGCCTGAGGTCTCCCAAGTGCGCGCACACACACACACTGTACACACACACTGTACACACACTGAAATAAAGTTTTGACAGATTTTTCATGCAGCCCTCTTTTGAATGAGAAAAAGGAGGATCTGGGAACTTCTTTGAACTTTGATATGGCTGATAGATTTAGCCTATTAAATCAAAAACTGGAGGGAGGTGTTACCAGTTGGGCGTATAATGACTGAGTAAGCAGTTACATGGCCTGCCTCCTGGATTCTGATTAGTTACACTTTGAGACACTTAGTTCTCAAAGTGGATAAAAACTTATTGATTTCCAAACAGCAGGATATTAATTTGAGTCGTTGGCCAGATGAGTGTTTACACTATATCATGTGTAAACATATATCATACATATGTAATCAACAATAAAAACAAATATCAGTATCATAAATACAAAGCAGTAAGCAGTTGAGAGGTTGATTGACATATTTTCATAAAGGTAAAAAAAACATTATTTAGTTGAGTTTTGGTGCACATCAACAGTATGGTGAGAGCAGAAGTATGACTGATGATCAAGTAATCCATGATATTGAGTTGAATGTATGTATTCGCTTAACATATGGCAATTTTATCCAGATTTTAACAAGATTTGTCCAAGACCAGATTGGTCTTCAAATTTTGGATTACTTAAAGTAATCGCAATAGCGTTTGACAAATCACATCCCTGTGCTTTTCACCAGCTATAAATCAGCTTTATCCGAGTCTGTCACTAAACGGGCTGGGGTTCTCTTCTTGAATCCCATCTCTTTTTGCTTTCCCGTGTCCTTAACCACACTGATTTCTCATGCTTCCCTGCTTCACCTCCCTTAGTCTTTACGTAAACAGCCGTGGTATAAAATCATGACTGCTATGTAATCCCCAGTGGCTTTTCAGTATTTGGGCAATCCCTCCTGAGTCACACAGACTGTTTTGTTTGTGTGTGTCTCCACATTTTAGCTTTTTATCTGTCTACTGCAAAAAGAAGAGAAAAAAAAAATTAGGGTGCCTGATTGCTTGTGTATTACTGTGTGTATGCATCTGCTTGTGAGTATGCATAATATGTGTGGGTGCTTGTGCTTGGGGGTGGGTGTGCAATGCTAAAAATAGCTCTGTGGGCCATAGCGACAGGGAGATCCAGTATGCAGCTGGAAGCTGACTCACAGGGTGGACACTTTACTAGATGGATAACACACTGCTCCTTCGCCCTGACCCACTGTACTTCTTTCCTCCTTTCTCTCCTTTCTTGCTTCCATTTGATCTAAATGGCTCACAATCGCAAAGGCTCATATAATTGTAGAAGTCGGCAAAAAGATCAGTGACGTGTCATTTAGATCTCAACTGAAAATATGGTTTTATGACCACCTCCAATGAGGTAGGTTGAGCAGGGAAAAAAGCAAGTTCTCAAAGTGGAGTCATTTGCAATGGGAGGTAGACTGGTGTTTCACAGGAAATGAATAACACAACACAACAGCTACAGTGCAAGTATTTTAAGGGTCAGAGTTTTAAAGTATATATATAGTGTGTGAAGACTCTCACACTGGGAGAGTAGCTCCAGCACATCCCTGGAAAGACATTTGAGATCTCTGTCCCAAAGAGTGGATTCTTGGGAACAACAAAGATACTGTGCAGGACAAGATCCCAGGCCTCTGGTAGAGGACCTGAGCTTGAAGGATAAAATCTGCCCACAGTGTGAGTAAATAAAATACAAAATATTTCCCCCAAAATAACAAACTAAATTAACGTGCTCTTATACAGCTTTTCTCTGAGTCAAATGTGTGAATGAATACTGTCTGATAACTGATGGATCGTTGGGGCCCATTCTGTTTGTTTAACTGTTGTCCTACCACACTCCGGTGAAGAAAGAAAGTTTGTAGTCCTGCAGGTATCTGATGCTTCGATGGGAACGAAGCTCTGGCTTCAATAAAACCTCAGCAAATCCTATCCACTTTTGGGTTGGCTCGCCATCCAGTTAACTGGAACTGTGGAATCGCTGCTCCTCAATGGAGACTTGCTTCAGACTGGGTTCGTCTGTCGAGTCATCCTTTTACCAGATAGCTGTTAGCCTAGCCGCTAGCGGACTTTCCGTCCCGTTACGTCTGACATTTTTTCCTTAACAAATTAGGTTTTTTCCAACTTTTCTAACTTACCGATGAACAGGGTGAAATTCTGAACAACCAAAAACTGCGGCAGAGTCGCTTGCAACTCCCACTAATTCAGCTTCGGTAACATCAGTTTGCCGAGCACATGGCATTGTATGAATAGGCAACTGGGGAAAGTCATGTGATCAAGGTCAACAGCAAGAGTGGGACCTGGGAGCTCCTTGCTGATTGGCCAAGTTACACGACAACAAATCATCTTATTTGTCCACTCCTCCTTTAAACAAAAAAAAAGACATGACTAAATTGTTTACATCATACACACCAAAAATTACTTTCCACTGCTGTTTTTTTCTAGCTGGGCTACAGTAGGGTCAGATTGTGGCATAAACAACATGAAAGGATGGATCCACCCTCCCTTCTATTAATGGTTCAGGCTGATGCAATTGATGTAATGGTGTGGGGAATATTTTCCTGGCACACTTTAAACCTTTAGTATCAACTGTACATCATTTAAGCACTGCAGCGTACTGGAATATTATTGCTGACCATATACATCCCTTTATGACCACAGTGTAGCCATCTTCTACTTCCAGCAGGACAACGTGTCATGCCACAAAGCTCAAATAACCTCAAATTGGTTCCTTAAGCAATGACAGTAAGTTTGATGTACTTAAATGCCCTCCACAGTCAGCAGAATCTAGTAGAGCACCTTTAGGATGTGGTAGAAGAGGAGATTCACATTGTGAATGTGCAACTGAGAAATCTGCAGCCACTCTGTGATCCTATCGTGTCAATTTAGACCAAAATCTTTATTTCCAGCGCTTTGTTGAATCTGTGTCACAAAGAATTAAGGCAGTTCTAAAGGCAATGATAGAAACTTCGGTCTACCCTTTTCAAAAACTGCATTGTCAAATAGCTTACAGTGTAAGTAGATTCAGTTTTGAATAGTACCCACATATGACAAGGAAGAAAGAAAATGGAACAGCAAGAGAAGGAGAAAAATAAGGAGAGAAATAGGTTTAGTTAAAGAGGGAGTGAGGTGAATAAGAATGAGAGTGAAAGAATGTCGAATGTCCTTGGAAAAAAACCGAAAAAACAAGGAAAGGGGAGAGAGAGTATGTGTCTGACATGAATATGTCTGCTTGTGTCACACTGCGTCTGGTCTCTTTTCACCTCTCATGTGCCTTGGTGATCTAAATCGAAAAAGAAGTCCTAATGTGAATTTAGCATTCACTCCAACTTGCATCTCGACACAGTTCTGTCTCATCCTCATGTTAAAAAATGAGACAGTGCAGGACAGTCAGAGAGGAGTGCAAACTAGAGAGGGAGAGAAGAGAAAACTGGCAGAAAGTCAGACTGTATGACTCAAAAAGGGGAAAAAATCAGGGCTTAGGAGAAAAAAAAGTTCACACTGAGATGTAGGGGGGAAGGGGATGAGTAAAAGACAGGAATAGTTAATGAGAGAATAACATAATTGTGGAAAACCACAGATTCTGTTACACCTGTACCTTTCTACGCAGAAATGTTAAACTTCTCCAACTTACATCAAAACCCGCCAACTCATGCTCTAGGTTAAAGCTATTCTAATTGACAGCGGCAGCTACCGCAAGTCAGAAAGCGGTTTCTCATAGTCATTGGTTACATTCTCAAAGGTCAGCATGCAGGTGGTTTTAGCCTCAACAAAGCTGCCAAGATTTGGTGTAGAGCACTTCATAAACAATACAGTGATCATCAAAGGGGTGAAAGTACCATGTGGGGATTACCGAGTGGCACACAAAGCAGATTTATGGCTATAATTTGAGCATTGTGCTAGTTTAGCACGCATATCTTTACTCCAGTTTTCTTAGAGGGTTAACTGGATGTTAGCGGTGTTGGTGGCTACATACATAGAGATGCAGGTCTTTGAACAATGGACATTACTGTATGTGCAGGTGCATGTGTCTGTTTTTCTAACAAAACATGGCTAGTTGCACCCCTGCTGTGTGTATAGATGCCCCCTGTATAATGAGGACACTGCCTCTTCTGAGACACATGTGCACATACACACACACACACACACAGACACACAACAGCAACTTGGATCATTACCGCACTAGCAGAGCCATTCCACATGAGCACCTTTAGCCATTAAAATACACAGCTGAACGGAATACAAAGAATGGCTGAGAATTAATGCGTGCTGAACTTGTTTCGGGGGTACTTACAAGTTTCTTGCCTGAATCTGACAAAAGAACTAAACAACCTCAATAAAGTCTAACTTGTAGTTGCTAATTTTAAACACGAATTAACTTTCACACCACTAATTGTAAATAGAGACAGAAGCAGTGTACGAATGTACTTTTATTTTGGATAGATAATAGCTGTAGTAGTAGAAGGTAGTTGAAGGAATTATGGACAATATAGTGAACAAGAATCATTTACCAGCAAATGGGTGATGCGGGCACAAGGTTGGTTATTATGATCTTTTTATTGTCTCATTATTATCACATTTCTTAATGTGAGTATTGCACAGATATAATCATTTTTTGTGTTAGGAGGTTACTATAAACTATTACTATACTATTATGAATTGGTACTTTTAAACATATTTCCATTCATACCCTTTGTTTCTGGTGATGTCCTATCCTGCTACATGAGTTACATCTTCTTATTGAGATATAGTGTTGTTGCTACAATGTTAATGCTGTTCTTGTGAATTGGTAATAACATTTTTTAAACAATCATCTCTATTCTTATCCAATTAATACCCCTTAAAAATAATGGATAACAAACTGGCAGACTTATTTGCATTTTTGTCTCTAAAGTCCGTCATGCACATTAGCAACTGCTGGTTTACATCTACTGTGGGAAGTTTCCTGGTGCAGACATAGGCAGCTAAGAAAAGGAATGGATGAATGGACCAGGATGGAAAGGGTTATATAACGGGATATTCTCTGCTAATTTAAAGACCACTAACATAAAAAACTGTGGCGCTTTCTGTTTAATTGTAGAGTCACAGAAATGATATCATGCCTCATTCTCCGTGTTAGTAGCTCTGTCCACAGAGACCTAAAGTAGATAGAGTTGTACACTCTGTCCCTTACAGTTTGATAATTAATTTGTTAATTAGATATACTGATGCCTTGGTTTTTTAGGTCCTCTGTAATTAGTTACTAATTGGAATTACATCTCAAGCAGGGAGACACAGAAATAGAGGAAATTGGGTTTTGTGAGGGCATAAATTGATTATGTGCTCTTAGTGTTGTTTCAGTCATACCTGCTGTTCAGTCTTGTGAGGGAAATACGTTCCTAAAGCCAAAGAACATGGTCAAGAATTTATAAGTTAGAAAATACTGTCTAAGAACTGGTTCTTTTAGTAGCATTAAAATAATGGATGTACAAATAGCACATTTAAAAGAAGAAAGCTGTGCGTGCACTGGATTACATTCGATCTGGCTGCCCTTGTTAAGAGAAAGCCTGTCAGTTGGTGTATTTAACTTATAATGTGTATATGTATTCATTTTCATTTTTTGCTATCCCCAACACAATTAGCTTTTCTGACCTAACGAGGACAAAAATTAACTCCACTGAGAATGTGGAAAACAGAGAAGCCAAGAGCAGGACAGAAAAAAGAGCAGGTGAATGGACCAGGGAGAGTTATAAATTCACAAGCTTATTTCAGATTCAGAAATGAATACATTAACTTCACTTTACAGGTTAGTGTTGTGGAGTCTGGAACCACTATTGATTCAAACATCTTTTATATTTTTCAAATGTGGAGAGCAAAATAGCTTTGTATCTCAATACACTTTGTAAGAAATTACATTTTATTTAGCCAAAATGCACTTTAATTGGATTGTTGATTGATTTAGTAGAGACCTATTACTGGATTTTATTGTGTAAAAATACATTGGTTTAAAAAGAAATCGACACTGTTGTTTCCTTTAAAATATAACTGGGGATAAAATTGGTTGATTATGAAACTCTGGGTCAGCATATATAATGTATCAGCGTACATATGCCAAACTATAAAACCATGAATAATAAAATACTGGCTCAAAGTCATTGTCGAGCATATTTTATAAAGTGTTAAGTGTTGAAGATACCAGATTTTCAACATACAGCACTTCCACTTTAGTCATACTTTTGATTTTAGACAGGAGGAAACTCAAAGTCTACTTACTTGCTTACTTACAGAGTCTACTAACTCATTATTTGTGATGACGAGACATCAGCTGAGTGTCTGCCTAGTGTTAGCTAACCACCAGGGATGGACAGATAACACTCCGGTCTTTTTTCCTCTTGTTAGATGCAATTCTCATTTTTCTAGAAGCCAGTGTTGGCTGACCATCGTAACTGAACTGTTGCAGATCTGCACAGACTGTCACTATTCATGCCTCAGTTTATGGGACTGCTGGGACTTACTAACTTATACAGTAATAATGATAATTATTATATAATTTAACTCATATTAGTTGGGGATACCACATAATAATTATATCATACACATCATAATGATACATTGGAGTGTATTATCATCAGAGGTGGAAAGTAACTAAGTACAAATACTTCATTACTGTACTTAAGTAGATACAGGTATTTGTACTTTACTTGAGTAGTTTTTTTTCCTGACTACTTTTTACTTTTACTGCCTGCATTTTTAAACAAATATCTGTACTTTCTACTCCTTACATTTTCAAAACAGGCTCTTACTTTTGGTTCAAGGGGGAGCCTTCATGAAAGTGATTTAAGCCTAAACAGTAACAAATGAAAATAACTCCTGTTCGATTATTAATCACTATGAGGTGTGGCATAAAGACAGATGGTGTGGGCCAAAGTCATGCGTTAAAAGTTGGACGATGTTTTTTGTTTTTTTGTTGTTGTTTTTTTTGGGCACAACACTGGAAGGACTGCAGGTGTCCAGAAGTTGCGGTTGCGGTATCTAGCTAGCACTACTGAAGAGGAGAGAAAACAAAGGGAGTGACTTTTTTTTTTTTTTAAAGTGTCAGGTAATTTAAAATGCGATGTTTCTATCAGCTCAACAAACATCAGCAAACACACAAACGGTTTGTGTCTACAGTTTGTTGTACAGTGTGTTGCTAGCTAAAGGTTCAGCTGCTCTATTTGAGAGGGAGAGAAAAGAAAGAGAGTTAACTTCACTAAGAGATGGGGAAAGATAATAAAGAAAGGAGAGGAAAAACAGAGGTTAGATTTAAAGGTAAGGATTGCTCAGTGGGATCTGATAAACTGGAAATGTAAAGCTTACTTGTAAGTCTTCATGTTTTTAAATGTTTAAATGGTTTTTTTTTTCATATTGTGAAACATGCTGTAAATCAAACTGAGGTAGACTAACTGCTATTTAAAGGCTGCATGAAAATAGTCTGCAGTTTAGTGCAGGATAAACAGATTAGTTTGCTGTACTGTAATGGATTTAGAGTAGTGGCTGTGGTTTCATGGTCAGAGTAAGGTTACATGAAATGTAGCAGAGATTCATATAAATTTTAGCTGATGATGCTTAGATTCATTCACTGAATTCCACCTTCATACCAACTTTATACCGTCTAGAAAAAAGACGGTTTAAATAGTGTACTGTCATTGATGGAAATCAGCCAGGACAACTTAACATCTGCTGACATCTGGTTGAATTAAGTTGTGTACATCCACAAAGAGCAGCAGGTCAGCTGATCACAGCCTGTGAACTAAGAAAATTTACTGGAGCGCTCAATAGAAATTATTGTGAGTTATAATTCTTTTCCCCATACTGAGCCATTACAACCAATTCTAGGCTTCCCCCACCTGCTGAAACCCACTTTAACCCCTGATTATACATATTTTCCTGTTTAGAGGCAAAGTCACCTCAAGCTGAGTATAATAAGAATAAAAAGAAGTAAGACTGAAGTTTGTGTTCTCATCTGCTGATTTTATATTATTTCATCATTATATTTTGTTATTTTGTCATTATGCTGATATATAGCACAAGGTTCAGTTAGCTTTGCACAAAAATATAAACCTCCTCCAAAGAGCTACTTTTGATCTTTATACTTCGAGTATATTACAGAGCCTGTACTTTTTTTACTGTTACTTGAGTAAAGAAGTTGAATCAGTACTTCAACTTTTACTGGAGTGTTTGTCCTTATACCTAAGTACAGAATGTCTGTATTTTTGCCAGCAATCTTAAGGTGTTGAATGGTTTCTGGTAGGCGAGGGTGTCTTGTGACTCAAAAACCATAGGTAAATATTCTGATATCACAGCTACATAAGAGTCCTACTGGGGTGCTTCTGTAGGTTCTCTAATTGCTGTACTGGCCTTAATTGCGTAAAATTTGTTCTTATTATGTACTACTTGTAACCATTATCCTGTAGTACCCCTCAGACATGCTTCACTTTCCTACCTTTGAAATAAAGGTACTGAATGATCAATATGTCCTTAATAATGTATTTGAATAAACTGAGGCTTTGAATGGTGTCAGTTCTGGGTCAGTAAGATGTTAGAAAACAAAGGCTAATGTCACAGCCATGATTGTGATGTGCTTTACACTTGGTCACGTTGAAATTTAGAACCACTTTGTTGTTGGTCAGTCAGAATCACAGTTGAGATTCCTTTTCTCTAAATATCTAAAATTCAATAAACTATAAAAGTTAAACGTCCGGTCTTTCAGGCGCTGAATAAAATTGCTCTTGTCGATCAAATCACCCGAAAGTGGGCTTTTGCACTGATAAGAAAGCAAATATCTTAGAGCATGAGAATAACTGGTTGCTTCAGGACTACATCGAAATGACAAGGCAGGATATGGGGTTTGTTTTTGCTTAAAATAGATGCTGTAAGTTGGCGTTTATAACGGTAAGCACCAGCTGTGTTCAGACAACCATGTTTACTATCTGTAAATTAGACATATGTATACGTATACTGCTGTGTGTTGCTGCTAGGTATACCACTTTTCCACTTTCACTTAGGGAGTAGTTAAAATAGTTGGGGGTATATATATTATAAGCCATATCCATGCAAATAATTGCCTAAATGCTGTAAAATGAGCCGGAAGGACGCTGGTTCAGTTGCAGAACTCTGTACTTTTCCACATAGTTCTTTCTGGCTCTAATAGAAGTAATTTTTTGTAAAGCAGCTTCCCAGTAGTATGTCCAACTCTGCTGACCATCTTTGCCAAGCTTAGATCTCCTTATAAGATGCGCTCAAGGGGAATCATTTGCACTCAATTTGAATTTTCATCTAGTTAATATGTCAAGTAATTTATCAAAGCCACCCAAAAAAGACTAAATCTAAATTTGGTGGAGGATTTGGACTTGAACCAGATTGTTAAAGCAGATTGGAATTTCAGATACAAACCTTCTGGAATAATTTGCATTTTGTGCATAAAGGATCTCGTTGGGAATTCACTAATCTCAAATTGAATATGCTTCCAATATAATTCTCTTGATTGTTTCAGGGTATTTTATTGTCTTTCTTGAATGCTTTAAGTGACTATTTTTATTCACAGGGCTGAATTTCAAAAAGACCAATGTGTCTTTGAAAGTGTCACATGATTATTTCCTAAATTATGAAATGGAACATTTTAGGATTAGGCTTTATTGCTCCTATTCAACATTTCTTCTCTCTGTCTTTTAATATCACCCCCTTCCCTCCCCACTGTACGAGCACGGACACACACTCATCTTCCTAAGACTTTGTATGTGTGTATATTACAAAGAGATGCAATGAAACTGCCTTAATTCATTTTTTGTTTCCTGAGTGGTAGCAATACAGATTACTGGCCTGAATTTGACCCTCTTCTGAATGCTCAACTTGATTAGTAATTGCATAGCTGGATAATATAAAATCTTTAGCCAGGGGATCTAATAATATAACTGAATGTATTTCTTTTATGATATTAGTGTAGAAAATCTCCCATTTATGCACATTAATGGAGCTTATGGAGCTCATAGGGAAGTTTAAGACTGGACTATAAAGCAATTTCCATCACCTCCCATAACTTATCTCATTCCATTTCAGTTACATGCATGTCCACAGAACACATTGATCATTTCAAAAAAGCTCAGTCTGCCATTTGCCTGTGCGAAACCCTGCTCAGTGGATACCATTACACTGTAAGCTGGAAAGCATCAACAGCCACCCCAAGTTACTGTTATATTTTCATGATGTTGCTAAGAGCTTTGCAGCCCAGGATAATTCTGTTTACAATGAAACACTATGGATTCAAGGCTCCATTTAGCATCTTGTATATATCGTTACATACAAGGGTTAACCAGCTCTGTTCCCTTTACTCCACTCATTTATGTTTTTGTTTTGACAAGACAGCTTCCTGATTAGGCAGGAAAGCTGGTTGCAGTACATCAAGGTCAGTTGTATTTTCCGTAATGATGTGTACTTTATTCTACTTTTACTGACAATATCATAACCTTAAATCAGACGGTACACATTTAATTCTTAAAAGCGAAAGTATATCTGGTAATGTTTTCACATTGTTAGTCTGTAGACAACTTCAGTAGCTGGAGCTGCCACAAAGGTGGGTCTGCCTGGTGTTTATATATTTGTCTCTATGTGGGCAACTGTTCAACAAAACAATGTTACAACCAGGAAAGGACCAGATATTTAGTGTACATCAAATTAAAGGCAGAATTTGAATATGGGTGTCGTGCGAAACCCCACTGGTGTCGTGGCTGGTGTGATTCTGTTATAAGATGGTCTCTAGTTCTATACAGTACTCTGTTTCTGGTAACCATTTTCCTTTATGTAAATATGTAAAAAATTGCGTATGTTTCTGTTCTGTGTTCTGTGTACTGTTTGTATATGTGTCTTTCTTGCTGCTGTTACACCCAAATTTCCCCTTGTGGGACAATTAAAGGATTATTCTATTCTATTCTATTCTATACAGTGGGCTAAATAATTATTTGATTTCTCATTTGAATATTTGCTAATTGTTATGGTAGAGACAGAATATAAAACAGAAATCTGGAAGAAAAATACGCATTGCATGAAAGTTATTAATTGATTTGCATGTGATAGAGTGAAATAAGTATTTGATCCCCAGTCAAAACATGACTGCGGGAAAAAAAAACTTTGTTGGCAATTACAGCTTTTGGATATTTCCTGTAGTTGGTCACCAGGTTTTCACACATCTCGGGAGGAATTTTGGCCAACTCCTCTTTACAAAAACTCTTTTAATCTTTTAGGTTTTGTCGCTGGCATTTGGTCTCCGCTGAGGTCTGGAGACTGGTTAGGCAACTCCATGACATTATTGTGCTCTTTTGTTTCCTTGGCAGTATGTTTTAGATCATTGTCATGCTGGAGAACACGCCCATGATCTATCCTCAGTGTTCTGGCTGGGGGAAAGAAGTTCTTATCCAACTTACAAATTCAGCAGGGGATGAAATAATTATTTCCCCCACTGTAGGTTGTTTGAAATGCCAACATGGTGAAAGCCTTTGCTGCTGCATCCTGTTGCAAGATGATCTCTAATTACATGCCTACTTACATCTCTAATTACATTTCAGGGAAAAGTGATAAAAGGAGTTTTTTTTTAATATAGCATCCTGCCAGTGTCTTTCTGTTATCTTTAGTAACTAAAGACTTAATTAATTCATGGTCACCCCTTAAGTGATCTACAAGTGTTTTCTCTTGTGAAAATGTCAAAGCCCTAAAATGTCAAATGCATTGTAATGTGTCACTGTTTCCTTGAAAATTGTAAATGGCTGAAGAAGTAATGTGTTTTCTCACTGGTTGCATTCATATATATGGTTTATGAGTGTTTCCCGCTTTTCTTTCTTCCACCAGCCACCACTGAAGCACTTTGGCTGTAGATAAAGGAAAATTACTTTCAGGGAGATAAAATGATGATCAGATCGAACACCTTACCGTTTGAATACCACATAGAACTTCATTTATATTTCTTTATAAGGTGGGGACTGTAAATGTATTGCTGACACAAATAAAAGTAGATCCTGCCACCTACACTTCCTGTACACCACTCAGTGGGTGTTGGATCCTGAGGGCCACCTGGCCACCTACCTTACTGCACTGATGAATAAAACATCAGCCACTTGGAGTTGTGTGTGTGTGTGTGTGTGTGTGTGTGTGTGTGTGTGTGTGTGTGTGTGTGTGTGTCGGTCTGTATGGCAAGCTTCTGCTGACGTCCTGGCTTTTAAATGAACTCCTCTGGCTGGCTCTTTGGCTTCCAACCTGATTTAAGTGTCTGCATGCATATACGATAACCTGAGAAGCAGCAGTCAATGACCACTGTCAGAAGAAACCCAGACTCATTCACTTGGCATCATTCATCTTTCACATTCCTTTGCACTGCGACTAAGGCGGGTCAACTAAACATCATGTTATTTATTTATTTATTTTTTCTTATTGGAATGGCAATTGGAACTGTGATTTCTAATGATCAGCGTATTTCACTCCATTTTGTGCTAAATAGTTTTAGACCTCAGCCACAAGACCTTAAGACCTGTTGCTGGAGGTTACTGGCTAATGCTAGGTGAAATCAACTGTAAGCAGGTTGGTCCACTAAAACCCTCCTTGTGTTTCCTGCATTTGCTTGTATTTTGGATAAAGACAGCGACTTGTCTTCAAACACTCTCTAACTACTTGTTTGAGTAGTAGTAAAAGTTAATAAGGTGCAACACAAACCATGAACTGAGAACATTCACCTTCAAAGTAAAGACTGTGCCTCACCGCTCCAGCCAACTTTGACTTAGAAGGCGAACGGTCTTTTCCTGGGGCTGTACTTTTCAGTTTCACGACCACTTAGGTAATGAAAGTAGATTTTTAGTGTTTGCAGGGAATTTGGCATCTGTCTTATAAACTACTTTGACAACCTGCTAGTAACCAAAGCAATGGCAAAGAAACTACTCAGAATGTACACTTTTCCCTAGTGACCGACATTTTCCAGGGGGTTCCTAATTGGTCTCCTAGGCTTGTGTGACTGAGGCCTTATTGAGTCATTTATGCTTTACAACCATCGCAGATAACCAAAAAGTTGATTCTGTTCATCTGGACGTAGTGTTTTCAGATGATGTCCAGATGAACAGAATCAACTTTTTGGGAATTCCTTAACTGGATAATTGAGAATGCATCAAGACACTTTGCAGATACCATTTACTATTTTGTTTTTCTGCAAAGCTCTAAACACATTTTTAGCTATGCACTTTCTAGTTTCACAGTTAAGTTTGCAGAAGCTGCAAGCACAAGGTTAATGATTGCAACGATCTATAGACACAATCTTGAGAAGCAGAGTAGGAAGAATGAGTGTACTGTAAGAGACGGTGGGCGAAAAGGAGAAGGACGAGAACAAGACGAACAGTAATTTAAGATGAAATTGTGTGGTATACCTTGCTTAATGGAATTACATCTTATATGACAAAAACAACGTCTCATTTCTTCTAATAGTAAATGGGCCATGTAGATTTATTTTGTAAACTGTAAGATGACCACATGAGGGTGGAACATTTTTTTGAGTTACTGTGTGTGTGATCTGAAAATTATTTTCTCTTGAGCATTGGAAACTGTTTTGATGCAGTTGTTGGTTGTTACTCATTCACTTTTTTGTGAATGAAAACTGAAAACAGTTTTTTTCTTTTATATTTTGAGAGTTTTGAGAAATGGCTGGAAGGTTTCAAGAAACATCTTTTAAATTGTAAAAAAAGGTAAAACATTTTGTCTTCAGGTTAGCTTAAATTAAGCACCTTCATAACAGGTTTTTCAATCCATTTAAGCCTTGATCTCTGCACATGGCTTTTGACAGCAAACTTTATTGCTTGACTGCCTGAAAAAATGTCAAGGGCTTATGTACTCAGCTTCAAAATTCCTTGAATCTTGCTCACTCAGTTTTTTATCATGGAAACCAGGGCTTTTCATTAATTCTTATCAAATGTGGATCCCACAAAAGTGATCCTAGAAGTGCATTTTATATTTAAATATGCCTTACAAACTCTATTCTTTGTTTTATAATGGCTTTTTAAAGTTAATTATTTGGATAGATAACATTAGACCAAATATTGTTGTCATATAAATGTGAATTATAGCTGAAGCAGAGAATTTGACTTTAATTGCCCATAAAAAATATCAGATGGCTATACCATTGATACCCTGCTTTTCTTTAAGTTACAATAAGGGAACTGTTTGCATAAGTGAAATATTATTTTATTCTGGTCACATAAATACTGTGAACATGCATTTAAAAAATTCTAATGTTGCTTTTGAGGCCATATTAGTGATTATTGTTCTGGAAAATGTAGTAGATGTTTCTGTGACTTCGCTATGTGTCATTCTAAGTTTTCTTAAATTCTCAAGAAAAGTACAGAACATTTCAATAAGATCCCAGATAGAATTCCCAAGGCAGGTAATTTGTACTACAGTCTTTCTCTAACTTTAATCTTTGCTGAATTTGCGCACCTCAAAAAGGGAGAAGGAATTTCTCAGTTGATGACTGAGAAGTGCATCAAGATTCTGCTTGTTCACAACAACGCCACCGTTTTGGCAACCATCCATCATGTAGCTGCAAACACTGACATGTTATCTCTGTAATAAATATCTAACATCAGGATTCATTAGGACTTGATTATAACCACTTAAACCTGCACGGAAACGCAGACTTGCAGGTTAATTTTTGCATGTATGAAGAGTACTGTATTTTTCGGACTGTAAGGCGCACTTAAAATCCTTTAATTTTCTCAAAAATCGACAGTGTGCCTTATAATCCGGTGCGCCTTATGTATGAATTCTGGTTGTACTTACTGACCTCGAACCAATTTTATGTGGTACACAGCGCTTAAAAATCTGTCAAAAAATGTTTTAGTACGGCTTTGGTAAGCTAGGAAGCCGCAACGCTTGATGGATTGTCGGAGCATTACGCCTACCGTAGTCAGGAGCCTCACGGAGTAATCTGGGTCCAAAACTCCATCCTGTTCAGATCCCAAAGTCAAACGAACACTGCGGCATCTCTGAGAGTTAAAAACTGTCTAAATTCTTTCATGTTTTAATTTTTTCATTTCTGAAAAAATTAAAACATACAGCTCTGCTATCACTTCCAACATAAATGAAGACAGAAAACTAAACAGCAGTGACGTTTGTAGGGTAACTGAAGTTGGACTAGCCAGTATGTAATGATGTGCTACGTGATTGTTAGTGACACAGCTATGTTAGCATAACATAAACACAGTGAAGCTGGAGGATGAATGCTAATTTTTTTCCACTCGATAAAAGTTAATGTGAGGGTTCCCGATGGTTAGGCACAAATGCAACCACATGGCAGGATGCTGTAAACGGATCAAACTTCAGTCAGGAGAACAACTGAGACAATCCATCCACAATATGAGGTTAGTCATTAATATACTGCAACAACATGGGAATAGAGCAGCTGCGAGAGAATTCAGCATTAATGAATCAATGGTACGGAAGTGGAGGAAGCAAGAAGAATGAGTTGAGTAAAGTTTGAATTATCTGACTGTTTTGTTGCGCTTAATGAGCCTTATAATCCGGTGCACCTTATGTATGAAAACAGACCCGTTCATCGACAGGGCGCCTTATAATCCGGTGCGCCTTATGGTCCGAAAAATACAGTATGTGTGTGCACGTCTCCAAATATGTCAGTGTTTGTGTTTCTAGCATGTTCGTGCGACCGCAAGGATTGCCCGTTGCTAATAGGTTTGCAGATAGAGGAGCTTTATTATACTCTTTATGACTTTTTAACTGACTCACAGCTCACTGTTGAGCATATATGTGTGTGTGCATTTGCATGAGTGTGAGTATTAGTAGTGAATATGAGCAAGTTGAGTGCAGGTTTGCAACAGAAGGTATTCCGTGGGGGTGGTAGTGTACTGAGAAGAGGCCTTGAGGGAATGAAGGCTCG
>VUQG01010637.1:4512-50384 GCA_015106755.1 Etia nguti | reverse complement strand
TGTATGTTATGGCAAATGGCTGTTTTAACTACAGGAAACTGTCATGGTTCTGGGTCAGTTTTGACCCAGTAGCTTAAGTTCTCATGTTTTGGTGTGACTTTTGCATTATGGATTCTTTTCTCATTCTCTTGTGGTGCTTATGTTGGTTAATCTATGTTTTAGTTATTCTGGTGAGGGATTAGTTCTTAGGGTTGTGTCTCAGGTTTAGTGTGGGTTTAGTTCTGTGTCTAGTCTGCGTCTTTGTGTAGTGGTTTCTTGTTTCCTGTTTTATTGTGAAAGTCCGTGTCTCATGTGAGTGTATTCAGTTTTGCCTCCCTTGTCTCGTCTCGTCAATTACTTCCAGCTGTGTTCCCCACCTGTGTGTAATCTCCCCATGTCCTTCTGTGTATTTACGTCGTGTCTTCTTATGTCGTAGTTGCTGGTCCGTCTGTGTATCCACCATGCTTCATCTGTGTGTTCTCCCTGCTGTCTACCGTCATCTGCCCCTGCTCACCTGCCCTCATGTTCGTGTTCTTGTTCATGTTTAGTAGTTTAGTTGTTCTCAGTTTAGATTATCTTCAGTCCTGTTTGCTGTTTTCTACTTGTTTTATTTTTACAATAAACCTCCTTCGCACCTCCACGAGTGCCTGCATTTGAATCCTCCTTTATTTCCCCCGCACGGCTCACTCCACTCGCCGTGACAGAAACTAAAAACCTTTATTTATGTTTACGACAGTAGAAAAGATGAAAAACAAAATTTCTTGCACAGTCTTAGAAAAATGACAGATATTTAACTTTTTAAAGCAGTTTGGAGTCATTTTGTTCAAATGTGTGCGAGATCTGTGGCTTACGTTTTCTTTTGGTGTGACAGTGTGGACATAATATAGTCAGTGCAATGTAGGATTATATCACTCCTTACTATATGTGTATTATCTGTATTAAGAGGAGACAGACCTAGATTATGCACTTATTTGTAAACAGCCACAAGCTTGCCTTTTTAACTTTGTATTCACCATGTATTTATAATACATGTCAGTTGTGCCTCTTTTAAAAATGAAATGCATATTATTGTGACATAAAAACATTTTGTGCATGCAGGCTAAAAATCCAGGCCAACTGGATGAATATGGTTTAGCTGCATCCTGACACAGATTACTGTTACTGAGATAACAGATCATAAAGATTCCTATTACCTCATATTATTGTCTAATGGCTGATGACTTATTCTGTTTAATGTTGGAATGTGTGCAAGTCTGTTGAATATAATACAGATTGATTTGCTCTAGAATGTTTGTATCCTGCTACGTAAAAATTATTATAATTAAAGTGTTATTGCTGTAAATATGCCTGAAAAAATCTGTTTGGTCTCCTTTTTCACTCTGGATTTGTGGTGGTATTCAGAGTAAATTCAAATAATAGTCAATTTCCTCAAAAAAGGATGTGTAAATACAGTAAATGATTTTTTGAGATTTTTCAAAAATAAACATGACCACTGTTTATATGTGGCTTTATGACCTTATCATACGCCAGAATTAAATATCTAAGTAGGATCCTTGTTTGAAACCATGTTGAACATATTTACTGGGTTATAAAACATCGGTAAAGCAAACAACAGAAAAGAAGCTCATGTCAAAAACTTATGGCTAAGTTATAGTAGGTTAGTTTACCTAGGTTATAATTTAACTGTATCTTGAATTAAATTCCATGAAAATTTAAATAATTTCAGATTTTATTCTAGACATTGAAGAAAAAAAAAACAATCTGACATTTTAAATGAAATAAAACATCCTTTAAAAGACACAGCAATGTGGGAGAAAAACATCAGCACTGAATGCTACAAGTACACAAATATGAAGTCAGCGTGGTACTGCAGTGAACGCGTCAGTTCACACAATATTTCAGAAATACGTTTTTATTAAAATGTCTTATATTATTTCTCGGTCTTGTTAATTTATTTTTATTCAGTCATTTCTGAAACAAAGTCCACACTGAATGCTTGCTGTGCATCTGTGGTCATGTGAAGCTACTTTAATGTAACAGCATGCCAGTGTGTAAACAGAGATATTTAACTTTTTTCCTTTTCATTAGGCATTTAAACCAAATACTAAAACACCCTGATATGACTCAGAGTCAGACTCAGAGTACTATACATTTTATAGTACACTTAGCATAAAGAAAGAAACAATGCACGAATTGGTAATTAAAGCCCTTGAAGGAATAAACCATATACATTAAAATATTGTATTTTCAGGACAACTACATTATGTGACTGTCTGTGTGCAACTGAACTTACAGCTACAAGCACTTGATATTAAATATATGCATGCTAAAACATGACAGACAACAAAGGCAGAGTACTTAGGCACAGAAATTTTTTTTAAGTGTTTTCAATTTAGCTTCTTGTGGCTTACATTTAACAACAGCTACTTATTCTTTCCCTCATCATAACAATCAGTTGTTGACACTAATTATTTCGGTGAGTAGCAACAGTGACCAACAGAAACCAACAGCGCTGTGATCGTGTTTTTGTCGGTGAATACATTCATGTGAATTTCCAAAGCTAACTGAAGGACCATCATGTGGTTAGCAGCGCTGACTAAAGTTCAGTGGTACAAGGTTTGTATTAAAAGACTAAATATTCAAGTTCACAGGTTGGGGCATGTTGTGTCATGTTCTAGCCCAGCGAGTGTTGCTTCTTCAGGTTCTCCGAGCGCTTCACCCTCTCCTCTGGGGTCTTTCTGTACCAGCTCCTAAGAGGAAAAAGTCACACTGTGATGACTTTAAATACATTAAAAGCAGGGTGTGTCTGAAGACTGCTGCTTTTATGAATATGTGATTCAGGCAATTGGTGTTTTATAAAAAGTGTTTTACGATCTGTACCAGTACAGACTCACCCCTGACGGTTAAGCTGTCCTGGGACAGAGGCATTTTGTCCTTGGTTTGGCTTCAAGACTCTAGGAAAGGAATAATGAATGTATGTAAAGAATTTCTGGGGACAAAAATCTAGAAATTACATAGAGGGAAACACAAAATTAATTAAAAAGTAATAAAATCCCACAGCTGTGTCTCACACCTGTTGGTAGTGGGGCTTTTTGGCTTCTGCTGCATCTTTCTAGTCTGTGCTGGAGATTCACCAACCCTAAAGAAGTACCACATACACCACTAATCACTGGATCTCAACAGCGTGAACGTAAAACACGTGCTTTCATTTCTTGTCTTACTTCTTTTTCCTATCCAGAGACCTCTGTGTGGCAGCAGAAAGAGCCACTCTCTCTTTGGGGCACTTGGCTTTCTCCTGTAGGAGTGAATGTAGTTTATAGTTTATGAAAAAATACTCAGAATACTGAAAAAGTCAAACCAATTTCTTATAATGATATATTAATCATTGCTTTTGTGAGAAGGTGCTATATTACAAACAATGCATTAATAACAATAAGACAAGCCACGAGTGTCTGGATTAACCTTTCCAGACAGAATGCATGGCTTCATAAAACTTTCTCCAGTGTTTGAACAAACTAAAGCTTAGTTTAGAGGCTCTAGAAGAACAGAGGGATATTTTCAGTGACAATAACGGTCACCTTCTCTTGATTAAATCTGGATACTTGATTATTTACTGGGCTGTGTTCATGTTACCATGTCTCGTAGCTTCCTCTCCACACGGAGCCCTCTGTCCTGCTGCAGTAATGCTAAGCGATCCTCCAAAGGCATTTCAAAGAAGATCTCATGGATGTCATACAGGGCTGCGCGTAACTAAAGAAACAACAAACAAGGAGAAACATAAATAAAGATGGCCCTCTGCTGGCTATAGAGGGTTAGTACACAGTCATACCTGGGCTCTAACTCTCTCCTGCAGGGCGAGATCTTGTGCTGTGTAGGTGCTTCTCTTCTGTAGAGCTTCAGTTTGAAATGAACGGATGAACTCCTGCGTATCCTTAAGGCACACATATAAATATATGTATATAAATACAGAGAGAGAGTGCACAGTTAGACACAATCAGTCACTAACGTCATAATCTAAAATGAAACTTTCTTACACTCATGTAACCCTTTTATTGTGTATGAAGGCATGAAATTGAACTCACCATGATGGTTTGTTGGAGGTGTTTGACTTTCTCTGTTTTAAGCAGTCTGCGTGTGAGGAAGCCGCGAGTGATAGCGCCAATTCTGCAAAATGCTTTCTGCTGATCTGCTGTCAGAACCTGGGAGAATGTAAAGAAGAACATGGAGAAAATGTGAGATATTAAGATAAATGATATCAGTCTGCACATACATACACATTTTCTGATTTAATCGACAAGAAATAGACTCAATTACAATAAAAGGTAGCCGCAAGACTGCATACCAAGAAGACTTTTAGCTTCTATTTGGTCTTTGCTTTGAAGACTTACAACAGTTCACAGCGTTATGGACGTAAAAGAGTAAAAGAAACAACGGTACTTACAATATACATCGTATTTATATAAGATTATCCAGAAACTGCAATTCATACTTTTATTGTAATTATTTATTTTTGTGGTGAAGGTGAACGCTCCACATACACAGTGAAATTATATCATAGTTTTCAAGAGCTGCACAGCTGGTGATTGCATCCACCTGCAATGTGGCATTGTATGTCGCTAAGGTAAACACGCATAGTACATGATGTGGCTGCACATTAATCATCTATTGTTTGTGTTGGTAATGTTAATAGTTGTTAGGAAATAAACGCTGACAATGGCTGCAGGTTCTTCCATGTTCATCGAAGCATGTGAGGTCAGAAACAATGTTTTATTTTGCCACAGCTCAGAACTGTTACAGACTGATAGTGATAATCAACACTTTACAGTATATATATACTACATGTACTTAAAGGTTTAATGAGCTCAGTCAGTATGCTGATGTTTGGATTTGGCCGCAAATACTATTCCTGTTTTGCTGCGGTTACACACCAGACTTTGCCTCGCCCGAGGTTTGTTAGCCCCCCACGTGGAACCCCACAGATAAAGAGGAGGCTGAAGACATGGAGAGGATGCAGTAGAAGGGACAGGACTGGGCAAACCTGGAGAAAGAAACAGCAGATATTTTAGAATATTAGCATATTGTAGCATATTCCATCAACAAACACTAGCTGTTTATTTTTTACTCATATTATAGGACACAGAATTTAGAAGGCAAATAACAGACAATAACAAAACATTAAAAAGTAATCACTGTTGTTCTTCAGCGACTAGTCAGTGTATCTGATCTGTTTCTCTACTCCCTGACTTCATAAGTTGATATCACCTCTAAGCTATATTTGTGCTGATGTGTGAAATGCTCTTTGTATGAAAAACAAAAGCTCTGACAACAAAATGCACTTCCAGTTTAGTGAGGAAGACACCATCCTTATATTAATAAAAAAAATTATGTCTCTTACTGTCTTGTATATCATTAAGGGACAGTTCTGGTTCATTTAAAAGGTCATTTCACCAACCTTTTTTCTGGTAGCCTATGGTAGTGACCCTCCATTCAAATCATTTAGATCTGAAGAATAGTCTGAAATTGCTGGTGGACCATGGATCAAAACATTTTATGTATATCAATTTGTCCAATATATACAATTCTCTCCACAATTTTAAAAGAAAACAACATAAAGAAAAATTATAAAAGGTATTCAGAAAAATATGAAAGTCTTCCAAATCAACCGTTTTGTTAGAATTTAACATCACATAGCTCTGTTCCAGTTCCACTGAAAATGTAATGGTTAAATGTCAACAAAAGAATAAAATAAAATAAAAAAATAAAAATACAATTTGATTGTTTATATGAAAGGCGACTCATATAGCTTAGAATATGAAATGAAGCGTTCAGTATTATATTTGGGGCTTCCAAAAAGAGCAGCGGAAAAAGAACATTATAAAAGGAACAAAACCTAAAACATTCTCTCGAGTAAATGACCCATAACACTCATGTGTCTTTTGTAAACACTTTTTACAATCTTGAGCATAGTAGTTTATTAAAACGATACCTATACTGTGTCCAGGTGATCGTTCTGATGGTGTGTGGACAGGACTTAGTCCCGGGCACGAGGGGCTCATGATAGGACGGCAGTCACTCGCAGACCTACGATTCCAGCCACAAGCATCCGCACTTAGAGGGCGCATAGACCCCTGCTCCTTCAGCCTTCTCTCTGTCTCCTCAAGCTCCTAAACACACCACACACAACATTATTTGTATTTCACTAATGCTCACAATCTTTTTAAAAAGGCATATAAAACTCAGATGTACAAACACACACACACACACACACACACAAAGAGAGCAAAATAAAATAAAGAAAATAAAGTTTGGCATTGTAGTTAAACATATTAGGTTTTGGTGTAGCTTTTCGTGGTAATTGAAAAAAAGAACACTTTTTTATATATAAAAATGGTCACTGTTGTATTCCATGTGCTGACCAGGTGGAGGTGCTGTTGCTCTTTCTCCTGCTCAGCAAGGAGCAGAGACATCTGCAAAGCATGTTCCTTCTCAAGACGCCTTTGCATGTCCTCCAGAGCCTGTGCTCGCCACTGGGTCTCATCTGTTCATAAGCACAAATGCATACAAACAAATCATTTATCTTTTACCATGTCAGAGTTTTATTCACTTAACATAAAATATATAGATGTGGGAATCAGAAATCTCAGTGGCAGTTACACAGTTGTAAACATAAAAAAATAAATAGCTTACATCAAAGGCACTCACCTGTCTTGCGGGCTTGTGCTTCAGCTGCATGTCTGAGGACAGTCTGTGTTTTCCTGCCATTGTTTGGCCCCGGAGACTCGTCTGCAGGAGTCACACAGGGCCTCAGCAGAGGCAACGAAGGATTCTCTACATCATACGAGTGGTTTAAAGGGGCTGCAGGTGTGCGCCGACTGGGAGCAAACAGTGTAACTCCTGCCATGAAGCGAGGGAGGCGTTCCTGGTTGCGATCTATGCGCTCCGCTCCAGAGTGGTAGGTATGCAGCTGGCTGTCCATGGTGTGGCAGCGCCGGCGAAAACCTGCAGCCAGATGATCGCCCATTGAGCTGGGCACCGAGGCACTGACAGGGTTACAGTTCTCCTTCACTGGACTGGTTCCACAGTGGCTGGATCGACGAATGCCACTCTGGCTGATGCCCTCTATTCCTACTGAGCTCCAGTGAGATGGGGACATTGAAGCCCCTGTGAAAGTATCTCCCCAGTCTGCCACACCAACGGCTTCCTCTGACCATCCTGGGCTTCGAGCGATAAGGTCTGCTGGGCCGATAGGAAATGAAAAATGGATGTTGCCTGTGGAAACTGGGCGTGGTTTACGTCTCTGTGGACGAGGACTTATGCTGGTCTCTGGATTGGGGAGACAAGAAAATGGTTCTGGTAGACTAGGTGAGAGGCAGATGGACTTTTGAGGACTAGAGTCACGCAGTACTTGATGCTGGATTTGAGGCGGGCCGACAGGGCTGTGGTGCAGACTGAATCCAAACTGAATGCCTGTGTCCATCACAGGGCTGCAGCACTTTTCTTCACTGACAGAGTCAGTCTCAGGTGGGGGAGACTGGGTCATTGCGCGGACAGCTTTTGATCCCTGCTGACTCTGCTCTCTCTTCACATACTCTCTTGATCTCTTAAGAAGGCTGTCCAAACTAATGTCCTCTTCCTCGTCCTCTTCCTCCTCCTCTTCACTCTTCTCTTGGGGTTCCACCTTCACTTCCTCCACTGCCTTATAACCATTAAGCACGGGAATCTCAGAGCATGGAGCGGCACAATGACTATTTGTCTGATCTCCAACTCCAGGGTCTTTGGGGAGCCCAGGCGAGTCCGTGACCAGAGTGTAGCCATTGACTGTTGCAGATTTAGAAACTGGCAACTTGTCAACCTCTTCATCTGGTACTTTAAGCACCTGTGAAAGATAAAAAGCTGTATTTCGCCAAAGGATTTCACCAAAACACATGTAACAGCGGCATACAGGCAAATGAAGTGATAATTATCGTCTGTAAATAATTAGCTTATCTGTTGATGTTAGTTTTTAAATAAATATATAATTACATACTTGAGTTTTGGTTGTTCCATTGTGAATGGTAACAGACAAAATCTGCAGATCACATTTATTCAAAGACTGGGAATTACAAAAGTAAATCTGACACTGAACAAATGAACAATACCGCTTTGAATCTCGAGCTGTTATGAAAATACCATCATCAGGTAAAAAATAGCACGGCACACTGGGGAAAGTTTTAGGCCAGATAACCTGTATTCAACTCTGAGTATGTCACCAGAGACAGTGGGACAGACCGTAATTCACTTTATGTGCTCCATCATGGGACTGGCACACAAACCTATTTAATATATACTATAGGACAAAACCCCCAAAACTATTTTACATTCAATAATAGCAGGATGAGATGTCAGCATAATAATATTAGCACAAGAGTCCAGCACTTTTTCAGAGTGCCTATGTAACATTATACAACCCCAGTTCCATAAAGGTTGGAATGCTGTGTAAAAGGTAAATAAAACAGAATGCAATGATTTTCAGCGCCCTTGAACCCATATGTCATTCCCAATAGAACATGGAAAACATATAAAAATATTTAAACAGATATTTTACTATTTCATCAAAAATATTAGCTCAATTTGAATTTGATAGCAGCAACACGCCTAAAAAAAAGGTGGGACATTGGACCAAAGGCTGGAGAAGTGACTGGTGCTAAACAGAAGGAGGAAAGAAGGAGGAACACTTTACAACTAATTAGGTTAACTTGTCAGTAACAACTAATAACATTAAAAGGTTTAGAGGAAGGTTTCCAGAAAAGCAGGTTAAAGTTCTTGTATGCAAAGAAGAAGCTTTATACGGGCGTGGTCATTTAAAATAGACTGGGGCAAAGTGGAAAACAATTCTGTGGTCAGACATATTGAAATTCTTCTTGGAAAACATGGACGCCACACCTGGGCTAAAGAGGAAAGGGACCATCTGGCTTGTTATCAGTGCTCAGTTCAAAAGCCTGCATCTCTGATAGCGTATGCAGTTCTTAAAGCAACACACACTCCTATCTAACTATGTATTTTTTGGGGAAGGTCTTACATATTTTAGCAAGACAATATTCATGCTGCATATAATACAACATTACAGAGTGCTCCCAGTTTTTGAGACATGTTTTTGCCATCAAATTCAAAATAATCTCTGTTTTTGCTTAAAATCGTAGATCTCCAAAGTTTGAACATTTGATATGTTGTTTATGAGATTTGCAAATCATTGCATTCTGTTTTTATTTACATTTGACACAGTGTGGAACTGGGTTTGCACTGACAAAGCATGTTTTAATCTTATTCTAGGTAGGCCTCTCACCCTACCAGATGACACCCAGACCTGTGACCATAGCGTGCAACTGACCTGAGCCTGATCCAGCATGCCCTGAATCCTGGCCAAAAGCTTGTTTCTCTGCTGGTTCTGTCTGTCCACTTCCAGTTGGACCGCCCTCTCTCTGTAGCCACACATCTCGCTCCGCTGCTCTGCATTTAGCTGGAATATGAAAATACATGCAATACTGGCTTTTGTTGTTTGTTTTTCAGCATTTAATTTTCAAAAATACGCATCTTTATTCAGCTAAAAGAGGAACAGTTTTTCACTTTGTACCTAAAAAATGCTATTACAAATGAGAAATATACTATATGCTATATTCAGCCTTCTTGCAGTATATTTTCGTATCTTCTTCTGGATGGAAGAGAGACTGATGCTGGACTCTTCCTGCAAACCTATTTAGTCAGCAATCACAAGTAAATGGATTTTTCTGCCAAACATCAAACAGCCCTGATGTTCCACCTTCCCACATTTTTCCTTTGCCAGCTGCTGACCTAACAGGCCGTTCCCACAGCAGAGGCTTTGGCTTGTCTTAGCAGTAAATACAATGGATGCATGAGCAAGCTTACCTAAATGAAGTGCATTTTACAGTTTTATGGCAAGCCAAAAAGTCTCCTGTGAAAAGCTTTGTTGTCATAAAGCAGTTCATATATTCATTCATCAGATTTGCTCACAAAGAGATGTTTCATTCAGTTTAAACTGTAAACTCTCACATGCATCTACATCTTGTGTAATCCATTTAGCATGGGCTTCCAAGCCTGTCTATCTCTTCCTTACCAGAGGCAAAAGCGCAGGTCTTCCATAGAAGTGGATGACAGAGCGAGCCTTCAGGGAACATGATGGCTCGCATGTAGTCTTCTTGAATTTCCCTTCCTCCTGCAATAATGCCAAACTCCGCAGACAGAACTCCTCATAGCTTTCCATCTCTGGACACCCGCACATCCACACTCTGAGTAGGAAACACACACCATGTAGCCTCGTGGCCCAGCTGTTAAATTAAATGGAGAGGAGAGATTAAAAGGGAGGGACCGTGTGAGGCTGCACTACACTGGGGTTTGACTGACGAGACGAAACCATGTGGCTAAATGTGACAAATCACCTACAACAATAGCCAGTCTGTCTGTCGTCTGTGATTTTATCACACTCATCACATTCCTGCCATTCCTTTGCTTTCTGTCATACTTTGCTGGTGCCTGTCTTCCGTTTCCATGTTTTGTGGAAATGCAAAAGGGACTCGTGTGTCTGATCAATACCGTTTCTATTTCTGAAATGTCTGTCAGCAAATGACAGTAGTCTGCAGACTACTCACACACAGGTAGGGCGTTTGCGTAAGCAGACAGCTCATGTGTGGATTCAATTAAAACAATGTGCCTTTGCAATAAGCATGAGTGTCACTGGCTCTATGCAGCATATCTAATCTGTCGGAGAGGTCTGAATTCAACCAGCAGGTCCTAATGATGCTGCTGCTGGTCTTCAGCCGCCTAATTACAGTAGCCAATCCACGCTTGTTCTTCCATCCGGCAGAGCAGAGGTGGGGATCGTTTTCTTTGTGTATCTAGTATTACAGAGAAAGCTTAATTTCGGCAGCTTTTATGTTAATATTTAACCATTATCCGGTTTTGCTGTCTTTGGAAGCTAAAAAGACGTCTTAGTGCAGATATCCCCTGCAGAATGACAGCGGATACCCGGCGCTTATTCTTACCTACTCAGTGGAGAAACACTAATATCGCCCTCGTGTCTTCCAGCGGGGACTGTTAGACACGGACAGATGTCGCAGGGAAACACAAACTGGAAGCTTTAGCGGTGAGCCTCACGTTTCTCTCCTCAATCTCGGTTCGATCATCTTCATCACCATGCTCAACTCTTCCGGGCTCCAACAGCGCCTCCTAGCAACAGCACGCGGGTCACGTTCCAATCTGATCCCTCCGAGTAAGTCAAAGGCTCTCGTTCCAATAAGTTCAATGCCACCTGCCCCCTTGTCCCCTTCATTTGTCAGTGAATGCAATAGAATTAGGCTATAGCCTGGTGGTGCTGTTTTATCACGCGCTCTCTGTTTCACTATGTTGTTATCTGCTCATAGCCTCGAGTTACTAGTGCTCAAGAGGATAACGAGTTCTTGGCAAATGAGTCTACATAAATATCATTAATATGATCTGCTTGCAGCTATTCTGTACTGTGTAAAAAAAAATCTCAATTTAGATTTTTATATATGTATATAACTTATTTATTTATTGTTATCAGCGATTAGATGGATGAGTTGATGTGTCAAGTATTAAAAAACAGTACGATCTTGGGGAAAATTTTTTTATTTATGTACCACTCTGTTTACTGTATAGTGTGCAGTGTGTTTTCTAGTCTGAAATTTTATGAATGAATGAATTTATATGATTTAAGTCCTATTTTAATGGGCCTCTTTTGTAAGACAACCACTAAATATCAAGTGACAAAACAGTGACAAAACAGGTGCACCTTCTAGTAATGTGCACAACGAAAATTTCCCATATTTTACAACCAATTATGTGCATATAAAAGGGGTGGGAGCAAAGAAAATGCTCTGTTGTGTGTATTACACAGAATACACTGTCCTCCGAACCACATAAAATAAAATATGTTTATAGATTTTACATATCCATTAAAAACTGTAAGACTGTATAGGTCAGTGCATATGTTGTCATAGCTAAAGGTGAGCAGCAAAATCATCAGATGAGTTGAGTCTTTTTTGAGTGACAGAGTGTCCCAGGACCCGATGGGGGAGTGTTATATCTCCAGTTTTATTTACTCTGTATGCTAATGAATGCAGGACTGATTCATCTTGTGTTTTGGGGCGGTAAAACAAAACATAATGATGAGTTTTTTTATTTGGTATAATGCTTTTTTTTTTTCATTTAAACACCAAGAAAGCGAAGGAAATGATTTTTGATTTTAGGGCTAGCAGGAAGGCACATCAACAGGTGGCAGTTAGCGGTGACTGTACTGAGGATGTAAATGAATACAAGTACTTAGGCACAGTGATTGAAGAAAAACTGTAACAGGATTAAAAAGCTAGATTACAATGATTATACTTCAAGAGGAATTTGAGACAGATATACGCTGGTTCTTTTTTATTGATCTTTTGCAGAGAGCATTCTAACTTCTTGTTTATTGCATGGTATTTTTCACTGTCTGTAGTTAATAAGAACAAACTGAGTGGGATTACAAACATGGACAGAAAGATTTGAGGTCAGCAATAACACAGTACGATGCAACTTTGGGAGTCCTGAGTGGTGGATAAGGGGTGACACATCCTATGTGTCACACCTTCTTAGTCGTGAAGACACCTTGCTAACGTCATGACAGAAGTACAGGGTACCACTTTTGTAGATATCGTGCAGCGCACTTTTATACCGTGTAGTATGGTAAATGGACTGGTTCTTATATAGCGCTTTTTTACTCTATCTGAGCACTCAAAGCGCTTTACACAACTTGTACATTCACACCCATTTGCACAAGCACTTTTTTCTATGCTGTTTCTAAGTGCTTTCTATCTTACATTCGTACCTCCAATGGATGCATCTGAGAGCGACATGGGGTCAGTATCTTGTCCAAGGATATTTGGCATGGCGCAGACTGGGATTGAACCACCAACCTTCTTGTTAGTAGGTTACCTGAGCCACCTGAGTTACAGCCACCCCAAGGTAACTCTGCTGAACAAATCCAGCTGATATTACATGGGTGTGATTTGCACACAG
The DNA here is from genome assembly GCA_015106755.1 of Etia nguti. NCBI lineage: Eukaryota > Metazoa > Chordata > Actinopteri > Cichliformes > Cichlidae > Etia > Etia nguti. The sequence goes on along the minus strand of VUQG01010637.1, from coordinate 37,343 downwards.
TTGTGCTTTGTTTTTACTATTACAGCACTTTCTTGTTGTTAATGTCCTTAATTTCTGTAACTATGAAGTCTTTATTGTTGTGGTTGTATTTGCCTGGCCTGGGTTTTTGGTGTCCAAAAGAAAAACTACTTTTCTGAAGAAGATATTGAATCTGCACACTTGTGATGAAATTGCTTAAAGTGCAATAATACATCTTTATATCTTCCTTTGTGTCCCACTTTTATTTTTATTTATTTATTTATTTATTTTCGAGTTTTGCTTTTTTCTATGAATTGTCTGAAGGAAGTGCATTAGAAATTGTTGTTGTTTTAATGGTTAGTAATATCCCAAAGAATATTAAAGAAGAAAAAAAAGAAGACAAGTGGAAGCACCTCAAAAATGTTTTATAATTCATATTGTAAACACCTGACTGCAAATGGCAAAGAATAGACCAATTTTCCACCAAGCAACAGACCTTGTATTATCTTAATAAAGACATAGGATAACAGGCTAAATCACCTCAGATGTACTTTGGAAGTTCCTGTTTCTGTCAGAGAAAAGTGAGGGCTTCCCAAGGCTTGCAATATCCCCTTAATCAATTATATAATTAGTTCATTAACGAATACACACTCCTTATCTGAGGCTGAATAAATTCTTTAGAAAGGTAACAATGGATCTGTAGACCTTGGTCTAAAATAAGAGGCCATATGAGGTAAGGGTCAACACCGCATAAGGTATAATTTAAAGACTAGAATAATGGTTCATGTTTTTTTTTCAGTGACTTATTTATTTTACTGATGTCCAGAATTTACAGTAGTAAACAGTAAATGATGCTGCAGCTCTCAGAGTTCGTCTCCTGTGTGCTCAGGGGAACCTAAATGTATCGGTTGAGCAATGCGAAAGTTTTCCTTGTTGTCCCGAAGTAAAGAATCAATGTCACTTTCAGTAAAAGTGCCTTTAGAATCCTGCCACAAAAGCAAAATGAGCAAATTTGTGTAGTTGAAAAACATAAAGTTCACATTTCACAACTGGCTACTCGCTCATTAGCAGCTTACCTCAAAAGTCTGGCGTTTGACCCCCATGCATGAGTTGGACTGCTCATAACACAGAGCTATATCCAGATTCTTCAGCTCTTTGTTCACCAGAGATTCATAGAACTGGTCATGGTGAGACTCTGGATGGGAAATCCAGAATAAGTTCTTGAATACAAGATAAATTACTCGACATGTCTGATGTTACCTTACCTAACAAGTGTCTGCAGGCTGATGTCAGTTTGTCCTTAGAGACATGGTGATTGTGAAGCAGAGGTTTTTCACACAACGCCCCCCCTGATGAGGTTTTTAACCACCGTCTTTCTGCTCTTAACTGGGGCTTCCGTGATGGATTTCTCAAGCTCTGTAAGGTATTTATAGACTGACTTGCTTTCCCCTTTCCTTTTGTCTTTTGTTTTGCTATTTGTATTCCTGGCTGTCCCATTTGTCAGAATGTGCTACTGGGTTATCAGAAACCATTAATAAAAAAAGCTCTAAGTCATAATGATTTATTGTCCAACATACCTTGTGCCACTGTTAAACAAGTCTCACAGTAGGTGTCTGTTAAAAATAGAACAGTTAACAGAGGCACTCTCCAACAGAAACTGAACTACATATTATCTGATGACTGAGGAAACCAAGGAGACTGTAGTGTTTACTTACAGCGATCTATCTCTTCAGGTTGCACAGGAAGAAGGAGGCACACAAACAGCACAGAAATAGCAAATTTCATGGTGACTGTACACCAAACATGTAAACTGTGAACACTGTAGCAGCTATCTGCACACTACAAAACAGACAAGCACAAGTCAACTGCACTCATGCTCAGCTGTCTTTCCTTTCATAAAATGTTGTCACGTGATCTTAGGGACAATGGGATCACATCACCATCATTCCACAAGTGACAGGTGTCTTGTTTTTCAGGTTTTCCTTTTCTAAAAATTTTTTCCAGAGTCTGCGTTCAGCTCTGGATAGGGGTCTGTGAAGAACACATTTTAGCATAGGCTTGATAAATGCATGCAACATTAAATGACAAAAGATGAATTAAGATGTACAGTACTTTTAACAATGGGTGTGGGTTGGGTGCATTTGTTCATTGTTCATTTGCTATTCATGTTTTTAGGATTATTATTATTTTTACAACAACACAAAAGAGTAAATTAAACTCTATTAAAAAATTAGTTTCAACACTGATAGAAAATGCAAATTATAAGTCTTTGCACACAGAGACAGGATTAGAAATGAACAGACAAAGTTAGGCTGCCATGGGTTGGACATGCACAGAGAAGGAATAGTGGATAAAAGATAAGATAAGCGAATTTGTCCCATGGTTGGGAAATTCATGTTATTACAGAAGCAAAATGAACAGAGTAGGAATAAAAAAAAAAAAACAACCTATATCAATAATACTATACAACAATGGAGACAAATGTACACTTTACAAGGTATATACATGATGCAAAAGTTTGCTATTTTCAGATGCTTAAGAGCCACAAAATGGAATATTGCATAGTGCAGTGGTTGAATGTTAACAGTAAAACAGAGAATAGAGCACTGCACAGTCTGATTAAAAACTACTGCACACTGAGATACATCAGATATATCAATATATATGTTAGATTTGATATATCTGATATATACTGATATATCTGATCGGTATGTATCAGATCTGATATAGCTGATATATACTAATATATCTGATATATTCAGGACAAAGCATGTTGAATATGGAGCTAAAGGAAACGAGGAAGACCACAGAGAAGGTTTGTGGATTCATGTTCACCAGTATTTAAAAGTAAATATAAAAATAATGATTCTTTTTACACATTAATTGACAAAAATTAGTCCCCCCTTTTTTTAAGTTATCTATTGTACAGTTTAGGTTAAATAAGCAACCGTGTCACTAACACTTCACCTTGAAAAAGTTTGTATTAAGCACCGATTTAGTTAATAAGTTACTCAGTAAGTTGCTTGACAAGCTAATTCCTGCAAACTAAACAAGGTAAATCTTTGCTGCTATGTGACAGTTTTACCTTTCTTATCCACGCACGTGGCCACTAAGTGACGCTATTTTAAATCGAAAATCATTCAATGGGCGGTTGAGTGGGCTCCCATATATGGTCATGTTTACCATGTATGGAGTGACAGTGGTGACGCGCGTGCTGCAACGGAAAAAGTGACCTGTGCGGGAAAGGCGAACGTTAGAGCTGGGTCCTCTTTTCGAGAACGTGAAGGTACAACCGTGGAAGTTATAAACCGGCTGCGTGAATAAACTACCCACGATTTTACCGTCAGTAACCCGCAGTCACTCTCAGCATGTGAGTACACTCTGCCCTGCTAATGATGTGTGCTGCTTTTAGGCGTGCTATGCTCAGCTGTCATGGGAAGCTACACAGATGTTCTCCAGTATTAAACGTGGTTCTGTTTTTAATGGTTGCTTCCGTGTTGCATCCCTCTGATGTTTTGTGTTGTGCAGAATTTTACTGGTGGGAAATATTTAGTCGTAAAAGAAAAATAATAATAATAATAAAAATAATGTATGCGCACTGTAAATGACGCCTCCGGGCACGACTGACTCTATAATAGAGGCTGACATCAGGACAAGCGAGGCTAACTTCTTCTTTTCTTTCCACAATGGTGATTGTGGGCAGTTCGTCCGTGAATTGAACACAGACCAACTGCCTAACTATTATGAGGAGTTTTCCACGCAGGCGTAGTTTAACCAACACTTCCATAAACCTTTAGCAGAGCCAGAGGGTCCATGTGAAGAAGCGAGAGACTTGACAAGTGTACACTTCCGTTTTCGTAGGAAGTGGCCAGACATTCGGACTTTGTTTTCTTTTTTTTGCGTTAAACCCCCTTTATTTTTGCGACAGCCACTTCTGTCTTGCTCATGGGTCCTCCACACTCACATTTTCTACCAGTTTTTTTTTCTATCTCTTGATCTCAAACGTACTTGCACGAGAAATAATTAATCATTAATATTTAATGATGAAACCGGAAGTGAGTGGGCTTGCGCTTTAGTTTTTGAACCCACCTTCTGTCGCCCTTGACGCCAAAACTTACAATAAGATCGTATCGAAAGCTCCTGTGAGGTGAATACACTGTTGCTGTTCAGCAGACTGTCCAGCAGATGGCGCCTCTCTAAAGCCCGCCTGTTCAGAATGGGATAGATATTTTAGGTGTCTGATATGCCTCTGTGGGAACTTTCTTCTTCAGCTTATCGTCTGCAGAGATAAGACTATGATGTTGAATGATATGTTCCACTAGCTTCCAGAACATGCATTAAACAGGTAGGTTGTAGTTTGAAAAAAATCAAAAGTAAAAGTGATTATACTGCAAAATCGCCTCTTTTTGCACAGGATATTATTTAGCTTTTGAGGTCCTTAAAGATGATGTCTACTTTTTCTCCTATCTAAGCCAGGCTCCTGTTGGACATGATTGGAAACTTTGCTGACTTCATTCAGAAACATAATAATTCTAGGGCATGTTGACACACAAAATCCTCAGTATGGCTCTGAACAACTCTGGCAAGAGTAAAACTTATTTACCAACCAATATAAATGGTTACACCACATGCATATATAAAATAAAGAATTAGAATAAAACTAAAGCATTACGCTCTGAAATATGGGGTAGAAGTACAATTTAGCATAAATTTGACATGATAAACTCAAGTAAATGCCGTAGTAAAGTGAGTATTGCTAATATCTCCTTTTACAGAAGGCTGATCTGTCCTTTGCTACTCTTTCATGTGGTTTCACCTGTTCATTTTTTTGAAGGGGGGTTGTGTTGGGGATTTTTGTCTTATACAAATTGAGAACCTACAGTGTATATCGTGCAAACCTGACTCTTTGTAGGAATCCCCCTTACAGTAACCTTTCCCTTTTGCTGTGAATTGGGCTGTGTTTTATTTCCTCTCTTTGCCGCATGCCAAATTAAAAGGTAACGAGGTTCTTAGCAGTGTAATTACTCATGATCCGGATTTGATTGTAAAGTGGATTGTTTGATTTGGCAGTATGAGTGACTTTATTGGTAGTGACGAAGCTTGCATCTCTGTTATTAACAACTTATTTTGGGGTTTTCTTGCCATATTTTCACTTCTCTTATCCTTTTGCCTAAAATGAGCCACACCCTTTCACTTTAACTCTGTACTGCATGAGACTTGTGAAGCACTGAGCTTCATGAGGCTCAATAAAGTAATAAAAATCGCTGATCTTTGATTTTTGCATGTAGAAAGGGTGGTTGGGTTATTTTGTTTAGTTATGAATATTTTAATGAGTTTATTTCCTTCCATAGATAGATTAGATAAATTCAGCTACAGATATGCAACCAAACCGACTCTTTCTTTTAGTCAGGGTGAAATATCCTGAATAGGAAACCCGTGCAGACATGCAGGCCGTTATAAGCAGTGACATTATGCACTTAATCATTTATTGACTAACACTTTTTTGTGTTGGCTTTAGTCATTGTGCTGTTTCAACATGACTGAATGCACAAAAACACCTTAATAACTTTGTTGTAATCCTGCTTTAGAGGGTTTGTAGTAACAGCACAGCAGCAAGTGCCAGCTTTTCCCTTTCCCTTCACAAGTTTGTTAATGGTGCATAAAAAAAGACGGGGCTTCTCAAAAGTCTGATGATTTTAAATATAATCGTGAAGATCCGAATTTTCTCACTTCCTTCACCAGCCTCGTCACGATTGGCTCTTTTTTCCCCCTCCTTTTTGTCTCCTGCTCATTTCCACTCTTTCACCCTTCACATGGAGCAAAAAATATCACTGGTGGAATAAAATGTTAAACAATAACTTATATAGAGGGCAGTGAAAATGAGCCAGTCTTATTTTTTATTTCATACTATAAAATGATTATAAAGAGAGCCTCAGCAGCGCTGTAATAAATGGATTGAGCTTCCTTTAAGCGGCAGGTGTCATGCAGGGATTTCTAGTTGAAACAAAAGCGTGATCTCCGTTAGTGCACGGAGCCCCCAGCAGTGGCTCAGCAGATGCCGTTGCAACGCCGCTTTTCCTCCAATAGATTTAAAGTGTGCGCTCTGGCCGACAATGGAGGGTCTGAGAGTGGGAGGATCAGCTCGGCAGCGATCCTTCTGGCTTTGTTACGCCCGGGAAGCCATTTTGGAAATCTGCTTGTTGTGCACTAGCAAAGCAGTCTCTCGCCACTTGTAAACTTTGGCGTCTTTCTATGAGAAAATAGCGTTGAAGGATTTTTGGATCCGCAGTCATAAATAACCCTTTTGGGGGTTCCACGCGTCGGGATGCTGGCAGAAGTTTGCGCATGTTCCCTTATAGTACTGTGTGGATCTTACTCATTTGGATTACGCTCTTAAAGAATAACAACATAAATGGAGCCTAACCACGCGGGCAAGTTGACGTGCTGCTTTGAAGATCATATTATTGTAGAAACTATTTTTAGTGAATGTGTGTCTGCAATTTTTTTTAATTCGGATCTTCGCTGCGCTCCTTTGCCAACAGTTTTGACAGTGTGCGCAATTTTAGGCCTGATTTTCTACGGTCGTTTTATTACATCTGCGACAGTATCAGACGTTAAACGCGTTCTCGGTGATTAGTGGTGATCAATAACTGCCTGTTTTTATGTATAAATATCAAGTTACATGCATGAGGAGCAGTGTGATTAGCGCGTCGTTGCACAAGCCTGTAAGTCAGTGACGGCGCTGTCTAAATACATCCAGCTTCTAAATTTAGCACGAATGTAACGGGGCTGATATGTCATCGGGCCTGAGCGCAATACAGTTAGAGCAGGAGTACACATGTGCTGTAAACAGTATTAGTGTATTACTGTGTTTTGACAGTAGCTGGAGCAGTCACAGGACTCAGCTGTTTGCACTGTTCGTCGCACACAGTTTGCGTAAAGGAGGTATCAAAAAAATAAAAAGGGAGATGTGCGATAGTACTGTGGGAAAGGTGTAAAGGTGTCACTGTGTTGCATGTGTTTGTGTCTCTGGTTTCTCTTGTTACTGTTCAGCTTGTCTCTTGGTGGATTAATGCACCGTAGGGGAGATTAGTATTTAATTTCGGAGTGTCCACATTCAGCGCCTGCGTCATGATTCAGCGCAGTGCTGACATGTTGCAAAAAAAAGGAAAAAAAACGTCCCAAAACTAATCCTGCCTGAATTTAAGTAGTCCCCTGGCTTTTGGGTATTTGTTTCCTTTTATCCCGCTTTTCGGCTTGGAGACTTGGATGTGGATTTGAAATCATGATTAAGATTAGGGTGTTGAGAGTTTGCTGGGTTTTTAGTTATGTCCATCTGTTTTATTTTGCTGCTCTGTCTTGGAGTTGTTGAGCAGAAGTTTGAGTCAGACTGCCACATGCACAGAGTGGCATCTAGAATAGTTGCTCTGTTGTGGCCAGAAACCTTCAATCGGACACTGTTATTGCATCAGTTATCTCATATAGCATAAGGATCACACCTTTTATGAGCACCTTTAAAGCTACCCGAGCCAATATTGTATACTACTGTATGCTCTGCATGTAGCTTTGTGTGATGAGGTCATGCAAGTGATACATTTGAGCCAAAATCTCACTCTTCAGGGTGCTTAAATGCTCTGTTGCAGGCAGCTTTTTCTACCCTTGGCTCTGTATGATGTCATTTAGAGCTCATATCCCTGCTACAGCAATCAGGGACACAAAGCAGTCCCACCCACCTGACAGTCATACCTTTTGTATGCAAGTGTGAGGCCGTTGATGGAAAGCAGGCTTAAAAGTGGAGCTAAGATGGCTTGTTTCAGACCGTGGATGGACTGCAGCTTTTCATCACAGCCCAGTATTTGAATTCTGCATGATAATGCAAAGCTACTCTAGACTAGTCCAAAAATAATATACGGAGCTGGGAATGAGCACATTGGGTTCACTTTATTATTGAGTTGTCATTACATTTGCATCCACATGCTCGCAACAATACACAACTCTTCAAACTTTTCAGCAAAGTAGGAATATTTGCAGGACTGCTGTGTTGGAATGCATTAGTCTTACCTTGGTTTACCTGAGAAACTGGCAACTGTGAGCATGTGGTACAAAGTATTTGTACAGCAGTTCACACAATGCAGGTTTCACCAAGAAGACCAGCCCTTTGGCTTTAGGCTTCCCGCCCATTGCCTTATAAATCAGCCCCACCCCTTCGTGTTTTACTGGGTTTCATAATACTGAGCTTACTCAAGCGCTCACTCTAGCTGTAGCTGTGCTGGTGAGGAGTCCTCCTAATACAAAGGAGAAGAGGATCGTCATTCTGTGGCCTGTCTCTACCAGCCTTTTCGATCAGCTGCTTGTTTTCTTTGTGTCCGGAGAAGAAGAGACGAGTCATTCACTACAGCTTCACTGGTGTCTGTAGCTTCTGTCATCTACCAGCGTGAGCCAGCATGGAGGAAGAGGTTGGCCAACTCTCAACCACAGGCAGAAACACAGTAGTATTGTTGTATTACAGGGGAAAAGGAATGTCCAGCAGCTCTCATTAGGGTCTGCCCGCACATGGCTGTACAGCACAGCACTTACTGGTGGTTGTGTTTTCTTGGAGAGCAGCCCAGTCAATGGAGCTTGAATTGATTTGGGAAGAGGCAGGAAATTTGCTAGTGCTGTGTTATTTTATAAAATGTAGATGCAGTTCTGAATCTGTACTCGAAATGCAGTTAAGCTGTGGCGCAACTCGAGCTCATCATTTCTGCCAGAGACAAACTGAACAAAGCGTTTTGCATTTTGTTGTGTGTGTCTGTGAAGTTGGTCTGTTCTTGTTGTCCTTGGCTAAAATAGTCCTTTGCCTTGAATCCCAACTCTTGCAGTCTAAACAAAGAAGACTGAACATGGATTTTTCCCAGCTGCACACATACACGCCACCACAGTGTGCTCCAGAGAACACCGGCTATACTTACTCTCTCAGGTGAGACCTTAGCGCCGCGATGCCGTAGACTCGCTGCGGTAGTCTCACTGCAGCATCAAACATTCAGGCCCACAGCATTTCATTTACACCTTCCATGTCATTTGTGGCTGCTGAGATCCTGCTGGTGTATTTTAATAAGAGTTGTCCAAATACTCTGTCTTCTGTTTGCTCTAGTCCATAAACAGAATATGCTTTTGCTTGAAGTCAAACTCTAATTCTCATGTAATAATTTTCCTGTCTACTTGGTTATGACTTGCATATTATCCCATGTTATTTCCTTACTGAAAATAGCCATCTGTCCCTCGGCTGATTGAAAGTTGAGATTATGCTAATGATTTGCTTTTCATTTAAAATAGAAATGCCTTCATTTATAAGAACAGCATGAGATTTTTAATTGTATTTACTCCTCAGTACATTTCTGCGCTTGAACTCGAGGTTTTAGTAAATCTGTGGCTGTAAAAATATCTTGTGGTTGTGGTTTTGATGAGTCAGCCTCACAGTTCAGTTGTGCATTTCGTGCTTGGTGAGCAGTTGGGAAGCCTTGCGCAGAAATATATCCGAGGCTTGTCTGTACGCACTTTCGCTATATTGCAGAATCAACGTGCCAGTTTAAAACTTTTCAATGATTTTTAGAAGTTAAGAGAAGAAGTCGTGGGGCTTAAAAAATTTTGTCGGAGAAGATGCTGTCCATACGTGTGCATGCATGTAGCACCAGCCTCTCCCATCGTGGTCCTCTTCCACACCTTGTTTCTCATCAGTCATCACAGCTTGGGGTATGGGTGTGGTCGACATTACATCAGCAAGGTATTTGGAGGAATGGTGCTGTCTACAACTCGTTTCTTTCAGAACAGAGGAACATTTGCAGGGCAAGAAATTTTGACTTCATTGTGCCTTTCCTCGCTTGAGGCAATGGGAGAGTGATTGCATGACTTTTAGGAGCTTCTCTTTTGAGAAAGAGTATGAGAGTGTCTTGTAAAAAGTCAAGTTTGAACAAAGACCCCTCATTTGGTTTACAGCTAGTCTTGCAGAAATGCAGATCACATGGTGAGAAGTGCACTAAGCAGATCCATGTGCTCTTTCCCAGCCAGCAAGACAAAGTCAGACAGCAGCTTCAGTAAATGTGTGTCACACTGAGTTGTGTTGTTTTCATTATGTATTTGATGGGATTGGTATTTATGGACAGTAGTAGTTGGCTGACTAGATGTTTTTTACATTTAGCTTTTAGAGTAGCAAGTAATTTCTGATGCTGTATTATAATGCAAATGACAAAATATTAATGTTCTCCAGATTTCAGGTCAGGATTGTGGCACACAGGGTGTGTTTTCAAGCTGTGTGAAATCCATTCCTAGTAATAAGTCTCATGAGTCACACTCTAGACTGAGGCCAAATAAGAGGAATGTACAAAAGCTTGTTTGACTCCTCACCCAAGTCTGCAAGGTAGACTTGAAAGGCTCAAACACGCTAATCATGTTCCTTTGACTGCAGTCAGCTGGGGAGCTATTAATGAACCTCTCAGTCAAAGCCGTGACCGTGATCTCAGGATTAGTCTAACAGTTTATGCTTCTTAACTAGCTAGTTGACTGATCTGTTGTTTTTATTAGCTTGTGTCTACTGCAGCTCAGAGGCACTAAATGTTGCTGCTTGTAAATAGCTCCAGATCAGACCTCATGTGTTCAGTGTGTGTGTGTTTGGGTGTACATGGTCTACAGTGAATACAAGAGAGTAGCACTGAGAGGGACAGGGTCAGGTGACAGAAACCGTTGGCCCATCTGTTGTCAAAACTCAAAAGAGCAGAGACAAGTTTTGGAGCAGTTAATAGTGCTGGAGGAAGGGGCTTCCCTCTTACCAGGGAGAGACTGTTACAAAGTGGACCCAACAGTCTGAGCAATACTGTATGTGCTCCCAATGAGGGAAATACTCGTACGACCTAATTTATCACCAAACAAGGTTTAAGCCGGGGAATTCCCCAGTTCCTACACAGCTGCTATAATGTGGAGTGAGCCTCAGCCGGGTAAAAAGAGACTTCTCAAAACTGTTTGGGTATTTTTTTTTTATGTTTTAAACCAGGATACTTTGATTCATGCTCAGTAATCCCAATAATGAAACCTCAGAAAATTGGTTCCATTCCTCTTGACATTGTTTTAGATGATCAGAATACAACTCCCTGGTGAGTTTAACCAGGGTTTTCCCGCCGTCATCAACATTAAAAAATGTAAACAAACATTTGTTTAAAAAAGCAAAAAAAAAAATCCCTCCATACATATAAAAAATAGAAAACCACAATTGAAGCTTAGAGGATGCTGTTAGGAGTGACACAGCAAACCAAAAACATGCTGGCCGATCAGAAGTGCACACACTTTAACATCACAGGGCAATAACCTCAGTTTTCCTTGTCCTTGAGTTTTTTTGAAACTTAAAAATTTATTTATTGAGTGGTTGTTAATGAGAGAGGGAGTGACAGATTTCATTTATTTTGTAAGTTTTTTAATTGTCTCCAGCTTTTTTTCTTAAAGCATTTTATTGACTTATTCATTTAAAATTTTAGATTATTTTACAATCCCTTGGGGCTGAAGTACAAAACACCACAGACTTTGTGTTATATTTTCTCTTGAAATGTTGTTTAGAGTTGGGTGATATTTTTGTGACTAGCCCAGAAATAGTGATATAGACTAAATCCTCTTTGTTATTTCTGAAGCCTTTTCAGATAACTGCATTATCTAAGCTTGAAGGTTTAACATCATAGTGTTTTTGCACATTTTTTAACCTTTTGACAAGAACAATTGCACTTTACAGGCCATGACTGAGAATTTAGTTGCACCACCTCCTAAAAATGCACTGAAAGCAGGTGTGTTTGCCAAGTGTTGACTCTTAGAGACCCTTCATATTTTATGGAAGTGGGTCAGTAGGGCTGGGGCTTCTGGATGGGTGCTTTTTCTCCATCAAGTGATGGTTGAACTGTGACAACTGTAAGCAGGCTTGATTGAGTACTCTGATACTATGTAGTGCTATCTGCGAACATTAGCTACAGATGAGCGATGAAAAAAAAAATAAACGTGACAATAACAGATAAAAAATCAGCCTTCTAGCCATGCAACCATTTTTTAATACAGATTTAAACAGATTTTATTATTATTATTATTAATTTGGTTAAGCAAATTGACACAAACATAAATCTGCAAGAGCATACAAAGCACATTTTGTCATCAGATTTGTACCTGCTAGTCATGCTCTGCAAGACGAGGTTCAGGGATACAACACGAAAAGGGTGGGGCTGAGTGCACTGAGAGTCAGCAGGACAGTTGTTGCTCACCGTGCTGCCGCAGTTGTTTTGACATGTGGTCTGTTTTTTTTACTACATGCACTGCTGCTCAAGTGCCAAGTAAATGACTGCAGCTGGATTTTTAAGGGTTCAAGAGTTAGCTTTCCTCTTTTCTTGTAAATGTTATCCAAACATTTCTGTAACATTTTAAACTGTTACCATTGCCATGAAAGTAGAAATTTGAACCGTAAATCTTAAGTGCGTGATGAATATGATGAGGGATTCTGCATGAGCATTTCTGTTTCTGGCCTGTCTTTTGTTTTGTTTTTTTTGCATCACAGCATCTGTCTGTGAACGTGGTAAATATCTAGCTTCTGCTTCTGATGAGTCTCTCTCTCGAGCCAGAGATTTGTTTAGGATGGTCTCCGTGGCAGCAACAGCAACATAAATTGGCACACTGTGATGTTATAGCACTGATAGGAAAAGGACACCACACAGCAGGGCAGAGGGAGGTACCGTCTGTGGGTGGGCTCCAATGATCCCAATCTCAGTGCCAAATCCAACCCACCCAAACATATTTGGATGGAAATTTGAAGACTCTCAGATCCTGGATTCTGGTAACTATAGGCCTCGGCACTCAAAGGGCTCAGTTTAACAAAACAGGAAGACAGAGGGGGGGCTACATTTGTGCTCTGATTTCATATTTTCCCCACAGACTTTCGAAGGCTCGCACAACTGAATTTCCAATTGAAAAAAACGAGAGGAATACAATTTAAGCACAAACAACATGGTCCCATAATATCACAGGGAGGAGATTTGAATAATGGAAATGAAATACTGGGTGAGCTTCAGCCAAATTACAGCATCCCAAGTCTCTAAAATAGTTTGCTGTTGGCACCAATCTAATAACCCATGAAAATTCACATACAGTGCAGTTGGTTCAGTTTTCTTGGGCTTGCAGCATTCCCATATAACACATTTTGTGCTGTGTACAAGAGATGTTATGTTTTGCTGTGATTAGATTAAAGTGCCACCCAAAGAAATATTGTGGATGGAAAATTGGACAAATGTAATTTGAAAATCTGATGTCTGAATCCACCTTTTTACTTTTGAAAGTGCTGTTCTATGTAAATGGTTCTTTTATGTGGTAGGACAGTACTTTAAACATTCAGATGTGAACCGGGCAACTAACAAAATATTTGTTTGAATGTCTTTAAGTAAGACTTTTCATTTTTCTAAAAGTTTAAATCAGGTCAACATGCCCCTCTTATTATAGTGTGTTCATGTGTGTGCGTGTGTGTGTTGGGGTATAAACCTCCTGGCAAGCTTTTGACAAAGCTTTGCAGCCACACCTGTGGTTTCCACACTGAGATTTACAACCCAAATGGTTTTTATAACCTCTGTTGAAGATTCGTGTGTGAGTGTGCGAGTGTGTTAGTGTTAGAGAGAGACGGTGCAAATGGTAGCCATCATGGGGCAGGGTTCTTACTAACTGAACTTATTGCAGCAGACTTCAACTTAGTTCCTGCTGTGTGTAACTGTTTTTTTTTTTTATCGCTTTGATCTCCTTAATGCTGTGTTTACATTTTCTTCTGCAGATGAAACTGCGATATCTTTGAGGTCTGAATGCCAATGTTAAAATGACATTTTTCTTTTACTTTTAGATAACTACAACTGTTATCTTTTTATAGTTTTAATATCTTACAAGCTAACCGTTCCTATAAAGGCTCATAAAAACTATAAAGAAGTTAAAAAGTGATTAAGGAACTAGGCAAACATTACGGCATAACACAACTTTTAGCGCTTAGCTTACATCTGTTCACATATGTCCCTTAAACAAGGTAGGCTAAATCCTTCATTGCTGGACTTTAAACAAGGTTAATTCAAAATGAAGGGAAAAAAAAAATCTTTTTTTAATCTTTTTTTTTTTCTTTTTTGTGCAATAAGTTAAGTGTTTTTTAATGAAACCATGCAAAATTCGACTTTGATGCTATCAATATTTTCCACATTACAGGCCCTTGAAGAACGTAGCTTTTAATGGGTTTTTAAGTTTTGGGGGTTTATTTATTTAATTTTTTATTTGCTGTCAACATTTTTGAGTCCTCATAACTTCTTTAGTAGTGAAGATGGCCACATTTACTTACAGACATTTACTTGCTGTATGTGAATGCGTGATGCTTGATCACAAAAATGACTATGTATTAATTCCAGTATTCAGTATTATTATTTTTATAATAACTGAACGGATAAGCTCATTTTATTTGCTTGGGTCAATAAAGTGTCTCCTTTTGTATTTTTTTTATGATGGGATTTCATACTTTTGCATACACTATGCAAAGCAGGCTTCATGTGGGAGGCTCTTTAGAGACGGGAAACAAATTTTAGCACTGGGGGTGTAGACTCACCTGAGGTGATGTCACAGGAGTAATTTTTTTTTCTGTTGGTGTGGAGGGATTTGTTTCACTGGATAGATATGAAACCAGAAATGACAGGTTCCTGAGTTATTTTGGCAGCTGCTGTGACTTCTGCGCTGTCATAAAAGAAAACAGAAAAAACAGTTTCGTTATTTTAGTAAGTGGAATCAGTGGAGACCTGTCTTTTATCCCATGGACAGATGCTTCCTGTATGAGCTGTAATTTCCTTGCGCTGATCAATCATAGTAAACAGACTCACCCAGCTGCATTTACAACAGATGAATGAATGTCATCAAGATCATTTCATGTGTTTTTTTTTCCCCCCTAAAACAGACGACATAAAATATATATTTTGTCATTTTTACTTGATTTTAGGCTGAGCTTTATTAATCTATAACAAATAAACAGCTAGACTGCATAAGAAATGTCCTAAGTAACAACAAGGCAAACTTAAGCTGGTTAAATGTAGATTCCAGTCTGATCAGATTGGATGTGCAGTTGTAAGAAAGTTTGGCTGCGCCCACTGAGTGTGGGAAGGTAAAGCTTTAGTGTTATGTAAGGAGAGATTCCAGGAAGCTGAATGTCAGGATGGAAGTGTCTTCTCTCTGTAATGTACTGCATGGCTCTTCATCTTTGTCTTCTTTGCTGTGTCCATCTCTATTTTTGTCACCGATGTGGGCCGTGGAAGCCGCCTGGGAGAGAGCGGTGCATGGATGAATTTGGATACCCGATGAAACGAGTCGCTTGTTTTTAAACTTTTCTTTTTTTTTTTTAATTTGCTAAAGGAGGGGGTGGTAACCAGCTCTGTTGGGAGGTAAAAGCTTTATTTTTATAAAAACCCAGTTGGTGATTGTTTTGTTAAAATATGGCCACATGGGGTTTCCAGGTAGAACAGAAGGTTATTATGATGCCTCTACCTGGCTGTAGGCTATGCAGACAGTTTCCTCGTGCACACACCCTGCTCTGCCCTGTAACACTTGCTTTCACACCCCACAGGAACGTTACTAATCAAACCTGAATCATTATGCTTTGGTATGAAAAACACACTCCTGTATGTGCGTGAGTTCTTGTATAAATACGAATGAAGTTGTGTTTTGATAAGACTATAACCTGGAAGCAACAGCTATTACATTTGATCCACTCATCCACTCTGTATGTGGCAGCTGTGACGTGTGGCAATGAAACGTTCTCGCTGTGGACTGGAATCACTGGATTAACTCCTTTCGGTCATTTTTGGATCACTTTAATAAAGAGAATTGTGAGAGTTTGTGACTCGCAGCTGATTTGGAAAGGCAAACACTCGACTGCCACACAGCTGTTTTCCAATATTTAAATTTCAAATTTGAATAAGATGAAAGGAGGTGCAGGTGTGATGGAAATCTGATTGTTATTTTGATATTCAGTCTCCCTGTGTTACGGTACGCACTATTTTCTCAGCCCTTTGTTTAGACTGTGTCCACCACAGTCCTTATAGTCTGTACTGAAGCTCTGTTGGGTCTGTTGTGTGGTCATTTTCACGGCACAGATGCACGCTGCTCTTATTCAGGGATATCAGTGCTGTAGGCATAAGTGGACAATGGTTTGAGACAAGAATGTTTCCAACATTTGATTCTAGTTTGGATTTTGCTCAAAACTTTAACTGTACACAAATAAAACTGTAGATTTTTAATCTTGCCTGCTACTAATTAGTGCACTAATGACAGTGCTCTTTATGGCATTTTAAAACCTATTTTGCTTTGAAAGATTTGTAATATTCTTATCCTTGCTACCAGTCCTCTGTATATGCTTTGCAGTAGAAGCTAGGTTAATTTCAGATCAGCAGGATACTGCCCCGGTGGTCATGTGTTCAAAGAAGGGCCAGTTGGATCAGCAGGCGAGAGGCAGAGTGAGGACGAAAGCACTTAATTGGCTCTTAGTGGGAGTGTAATCCTCTGGGTTTTAAAGACAGAGGGAGGGGCACAGAGCAACCTGCACAAGATATAAACGTGCACAAATGCATGCACATACTGCTGGCTTGGTCGACCTCTTCTGAAATCATATGCTGTGTGCGCTCTGCAAGAGATATGGACGGGCCATAAAACCCGTGTTTACACAGTTCCGGAGTTTCCTTGTTGAAGTGTAACAGGAAGTTTATTCCCCATCCTCCATTGAGAGGCTCAATCCAGAGCTCCACCCTCCCCACTTGTGGACAGACTTTACAGATCGTAGTGTAATCAAGTATTCTATTGATTATTTCATTAAAGGAGAAATGGAATAAACTGATTTTGTCTTACTGTACATCTTTAAAAAAAACTTTTGTGTCATATTAAAATGAGATTTTTTTTAGAAGAAAACTTTTTATTAAATGCCTAAACAAATAATCACAAGTACAGTAATGCCAAATAAAATAAGGAATACATGAAACCTAAACTAAGCCTAAAATAAAATAGTGTCTACTGTCTTCTTGGAAGGTTGTCTGACATTAAAAAGAAGCAAAAAAAGAGATATGATAGTTTTTTATCTCCTTGCTGAGGCAGATTTGGTGTGTTTTTGTGCATGTGTGTAAATATTTTGTATTAATGCAAATGTTAAAAATAATGATACTAAAGGCTTGAAATGAATGAGGTTGAGTACACCACCACTTCTTTAGACGAAGCAAAAATTTATTACTGAGGGTTTTGTTATAATCGAGTTCCTTGATGAATCATTCAGACCCTACAGTCATGTTTATGATGCTTGTAAAACATTACTGCCTCTGCTGTTACAGAGAAAGATGGAACGGTTGTACTTTAAGGCATTTTCTCTTTTCACCAGCCTAGAGGCATTAGCAAGTTCCATAGTGTTCCAGTGAAGTCTGCAGTTGTTTCCCTGCTGCTTGCTGCTAGTGTTTGAATGTTGGCCCTGGCTCAGTGCCTACTCTGCCAGGTGGGTGTGGCCCAGTGAGTCACAGTGAAGCATGGCAAACAACATTCATAGTGTGTTCTGACTTTCAGTTGGTTTTACAGGGAGGGGAGTAAGAGTCTCGTGTTTAGCCTTCTCGCATACTTTGGATGTTTACTGGGTTTGTTTGTCTAATTTTACTTTCTGAGACACTCTGTGCCTGTTCTTATATTTCTCTCTCCGTTGTGAGTGAGTCACTTCCTGTCAGGAGCACTGCCAGTTGCAGGGAACAAAAGCATCACAGCTCTGTAAAAAGGACTGGGTTTGTTTTTTTTGTTTTTTTGAAAGTGTCTCTAAGTTGACTCACTGAGGGACAGACATTAGTAAAAAGACAGGATATCACCATTCAGTATTGATTTGAAGCATAAAGGCACTCGAGGCTTGTTTGTCTCCAAAAGGATTCCCATGCAGCGGATAAAAGAAACGCCCTCTTTATAATTAACTATCATGCAGTGCCTTCTTTCACAGAACAGTTTTTTTTTCCTTCCCAATTTTCTAAAATTCCTGCTCTTTCTGTTCTTCCTGCTTTTCTCTGTCCACTCTCACTCTCAGCTCCAGCTATTCAACAGCAGCGTTAGAGTTTGAGAAGGAGCACCATATAGCTCCTGTGTACGAGTCACCCAGGATGTCACGACGGAGCCTGCGTCTGCAGACCAGTGCCAGTCACTATGACAACGAGAACCTGGCTGATTACTCCCAGAACCACCACCACAGCAGCAGCAGCAGCAGCTACACCAGCACCAGGAGAGAGACACGGTGAGACCAGCAGTGGGCACTTTTCCTCTTTGACTCTGACATTTGACTCATCAAAGAGTCAAAGAAGAATTTTGATTTATTTATGTTGTTTATTTACTTTTGGTCCTTCTGAATCCCAACACAGACTGATTTGTGTCTCATGACTTGATGCAAGTCCAGGGTTTAGCTTTGGAATAGTCTGCCACCGTCTTTAACTACGTTAAGCTGACTCTGTGGACTTTTCTTAGCAGATAATTTTTATTATCTGTATTTAATTTGTTTTCTAATGCGGTTTTGTATTGTTGTTAGCTGTGTTTTAATTTTATTGTATGTCTCTTGTGATTATTGCTGGGTTTTTTTAGTTTTATTTTGTTCTGCAGCACTTTCTGACTGCATATCTGTAAAAAGAACCACAGCTCAGTTGTGGGTTTTCTTTATTCCCACGCAATTACCAAAAGTTGAGCAAGCATGCAGTACTACAGTTCTGTTAATATGGTTCCCTAAAAAAAATCACGATTCAGAAGAAAACCGCGGGTTTAAATTTCCTATATTACATATTTTCACTTTTTATAGAAGCACTGTAGTTTTCAAAATCATTGCTAAAACTGGGGATTCTAGATCAGCTGAACATTGGTACAGTGGTTCACTTACACCAGCCTCTTAACATTTACCAATGTCTGTCTGTCGTATCGCTGACCAGATGTATCAAGGATCAAGCTGAAAGACTTTTTGCGATTTATTTATTTTTGGTTAAAGAAAAGTTCCTTTCAGTGATACAAAGGATCAAATAAAACAGAAACAATAATTGTCTCTGCTGGTTGCTATCTTAATTACTCTCATGTCTTTGAACACTGCTGTCCTTAATATTCACATAAGCATCACCAAGAAACACAGAAATCTCATTCTGATCAATGAAATCAATTATTCTGAATGATAAATATGGAGATTTGGTTGTACTGAATTTAGCGTGTTATAAACTAAATAAATCTGGGTACAAAACCAGCCAGCAGCTAAGTGCCACCTGGATTAGTGCGGTGCAGTAGACTCAGAGTAGCTGTCACCACTTCTTTAAAGTGTGTTTTAGAGAAGTGTGAACTACGTGAGGTTTAAGTGTATCGAGCACCTTTTCCGATCACATGGCACACTGTCTTGATGAGGTTACATATTGGGACGGCTCTTACTGTGTATAACTTACGTACAGTACTTTCAGCGTACACTTGTTTTACATCGCAACACTCACAGCTCTGTTTCCCCTCTCTGCTAACACAGGACGCTGCGGAGCAGAAAGCAACAGTCTACTTCCAACTCCCTGTCTTTATCCCTGAGCCAGGCCGCCACACCGAGGAAAACCCTCACCTTCTCAGCTGCTAATACCCCTATTAGCAGCAGCAGCAACTTGCAGCAAAGCAGCACAGCGTCTGATGGCGCTCAGATCACAGCCATCATGGAGCAGCCTAATCTGAGGCAACGCACCATCACTACCACCACAACAACAACAACTTCTGTGGATGGACACTGGGGTAAGCTGGAATAAACAACTACATAACAATAAAGACTCAATCATGAAAGATCATACTTCTGAAAAATCTCCATTAATTAAGCATTTTAATTTAATTCCACAGGGCAGAATATACAACTGAACTTCCTCATTGAAAAAATAAAATGACAAATGTTATTTTTTTAGTTCCTGAAGACTCTATCAAAAAGAATTTAAGGATTATCTTGGGTAACTGCACTTTGTTGACCCTATATTAGATAATCTTGCATACCCAGAATAATTGTTCAGGAGTGGAGATGAGGTGAGATGAACTGAAACTGCTGAGTTGGTTGAGAAAATTAGGCCAAGTAATGGTAAAGCGAAATGTTGAGTCAAGTAAAAGATATGCTTTTATATCACAAATGAGAATATATAAAACAAATATTTATGTTTGCATAATTGCGGGGTTTTTTGGTTTGTTTTTTATTAATTTTTTTACTTGCTGATTCGTTTTCAATTCAGACATTTGAATATCAGTTTTATTTTTGAATGTGGACATGTTTACCTGCTCCACTTGGACACCTGAGATCCCTCAAAAGCAGCTGCACACAAATCTATGGATGGTATTGTTTCAAATTTAGTTTTTCTACAAGAACTTCTCTCACAGATCGAGGCACATTTCTAACTCCCTTTCTGTCCGTTAGTGAGCTAAAGCATCCAGATGGAGGCCGCTTACTGTGCGAGAGAATAACAGGAAACATTCTGTTGCTTCTAACTTTCTCTCTGACTGATCATTTTCACTCGGACATCTGAGATAAAATCACTTTCAGACATTATCATTAATGCTTGCCGAAGCTTCAGATATTCACTATCGATTATCACTGAGTCTGAGGGGCCCAAAAACCTGTAATCTGAAAAGCTTTGTTTTTATTTTAAGGTGACTTTTCTGGAAATCAGTACCAAAAAATGTATCTTAACAGAAATGTACTCCGGCACACTGGAGATTTATGCAATCTTGCAAGAGAGAGTAAAAGATCTTATTCCTTATTTTGCCACTGTAGGTATTTAATGTTGCTGTGTGCATTCAACTTCCTTAGCACCAGGAAAAGAATATGTAACTGGTGGTTTAATGGTTTCCTTTGTGTTTGTTAATGAATGATTCATAAACATGTGAACACGCTGCTCTCCCGCAGGGCAGACTCCCAGCCACAGTTTATCAAGCGTCAACGGCGATGCCAGTACGTCGAAGTCCCACGCCGCGCTCTCGAATGGCTACATTTGCAGAGACTGCTCCTTACACTCTCAGAAGATGGACTCCTTTGCCACACAGTCTTCATCATCATTATTATCGTCATCATCGTCGTCAACATTTCAAGCTGCCGAACCTTCCACCGATGTCCTCTCGTCAACGTCATCACCTTTCACCAGTATTTACAGCAGAGACAGGAGTCGAAGGAACAAGACAGGTGAGAAATGTTTTACTTAAAATTGTTTTTATTGCTTGGATAACTGAGCTGGGAGGTTAAATGCATGTGTTCACAAAGTTGGGAAATGATGAGAATGTAATCAGTAGTGGTGTTTCTCTACAGGTGTCCTGGCTTCTATGTCTAACACGTGTATACGCTACAGCAAACAAGCCTTGGCCCCCATAGTGTCCTTAGTCACTGTGCTCTTCAACAGTGTGGTCTGGCTGGGTTCAAGGGCCAAGAGCCAAACAGGAAAAGGTACACAAAAAGAGACATTCTTTTGTTCTTCATCCTTTTCCCGTCATTTCCACATTTTCCCCTCTCATCGTTTGTCCCAACTTCCTGAGCCGCTCAGAGTGAGACTCTTGGTGATCTTGAGAGAGAACTGACTTCAGGAGCTTTTAGAGATGTGTGCAGCTAATTTGAAACCTCCTCTCCCTCGTGATTTCTACCTCAGCAGCCCTGTCATCATCACTCTGTGTCAGTCTCTTTGTGTTTCATGTGTAACCTTATTACCTTTTCCTCTTACTGGACTCTTTCCATAGCTTCCTGTTTTGTTTTTATCCGAGTGCATCTTTGGGGAAACTCCTCTATCATTAACTTCACTTCTTCCTCGTCTTATCACCAATATTTATCTGTAGCTTTGTGTTGAGTCTTCGTCCACGTGTGCATTTTTGACTAACACTAAGAATGCGGACCGGTGTGTCACCAGGTGCCTTGACATCGTTTTCGGACTCGGTGAGACAAGCGGCGTCCTCAAGTTTATCCCAACTGTGGCTATTAAAGCAGACCACTCTCCACAGGATGATGGGCCACGGGGCTAATGGATATGAAGGACAAGGTACCCACTGTTACTGCTAAGGGCAAAGGTTAAAGGTCGCAGCTCCGACATCTTCACTTGCTCTTGTGTTAATAAACTTTCCTCTTATAGTTTCTTTTTTATCATTTCCTTCTTCAGCTCTTACTGTTTTTTGTTTGTTTAGGGAGAAAGGCGCCTCAAATGGAGATTTTTCTTTTGAAGTGGGCTTGACGTTCAAGAATCTCTTCCTCATGTGTTTATCTCTCAACCTTCACTGCCTTCACTTTCACACTTTTGGCTTCTGTTTCTGAAGGAGGAATTAAACTAAACACAAAATTCAAATCAAAACAACCATCGCCTGATTGTCAAGCGTCGAGTATGTGGCTGCTCAAGCAGAACTAACAAGGCTCTTTGACTCCAGCCACTTTATCAGTCTGCAATCAAAAGTTTTAATTAGCAAAAAAAATTATTTTGTTTCCAACTCTGCTGCTGATTTCAGCTGGGTTTTTTTTTCACAGCTGCAGAAGAACTTTATCAACTGTGACCTTTTCACTACATTCTTGCAGCATCGCTGTGTTTTCTCCTCACCGTTCTATCTACTGCTCTTCATTTCCTTCACGAAGACTCCTCATCATCACATTAGTGGCGTGCATTTTGCCATCCTCACACTCCGCCTTCCTTTTCATCATAACTTTCTCACACAACTGATAATGATGCTAATAAATGCCTTGTGTGTATGTTGCAGCTCACTCAAGCTTCTGTGGAAGCATGAATGTGAAGGATCTGGTTACTGAAGATGCGTCACATCTTAATCTCAATGGCTCCCTGTGTAAGCAGGCACTCACACAGACTCACATACACACACATGCATGTGCTCATTTTCTCACATGTAGCCATGATTGACAGAGTTAATGATATGCGTGACCTGTGTCAAGATCAGCGAGCAAAGGTTGTGTGAACTGATTTAGCTGGTCTGAAGCCCGTTGACCGACATGACCTGCAGATGTTTCTTTGTCTTGAATGTGTGCCTCAGACTAATGAGGCACACAAAAACATCAGATTCCACACGACTGAAGATGATTCCAAGAAATAAAGCAAATTTCTGGTTGAAAAGCATCTTGTTTTAGACTAGTAATAAGTGAAGTAGCTGCTGGATTTCACAATGGTCTTTAAAATTAAGAACAAAAGAAACAAATATGACAAATACCATTTTCAGTTGTTCTTCTGAGTCTGAATAAATTCTTAAATAATTAGAAACAACCTTTAAGTCAGAAAACGCAGCTTTGCATGGTGCAGCATCTCATGCATTGCAGAGTTATATGAAATATGCATGCTCATGGCTTCTTTTTTTTTAAAATTATAATATAATTTGTTTTTCATTTTCTTTATTTTAATATGCTTTGCTTTGATAATTTGCCCGACTACATTTCTTATTTTTTTGTATGAGTTCATTCACACGTGCTTTTTTCTGTTCATTCTGCTTGCCTGCTGTCCATCATTTGGGCTTACACAGGTGATGACTGTAAAGGGAAGCAGGTCTCTGAGACACACACCATCCTCCTCAAACAGTCCTCTAGGTCCCGCCGACTGGCGGGAGCACTGTGGAGCGTCCTAGTTTATGCAGGTTAACCAGCACTTCTCTTATTGTTGATTACACCGTCTAAATTTACACGAACATGTATGTTTTGATCATTCAGTTGCAACTTGATCAGTTTATTGCTTTAGCTGAGTTTAATTAATTAAACATTTCTCTCTTTTACCCTGTTTTCCAGGTCACTGCCTCCTCCAGCCAGGTTACTGTGTGATGAGAGCAGGCAAAGCTTTAGGTTCAGGTGTAGGGACAGCAGCACAAAGGATGCTCTCACTGTTCTGGATGCTCCTTGCGGCTCCAGGTCAGTGGCTCTTGTTTTTATTTCACTTTTTTAGAAATGTTCATCTTCTGCTTCTTTCTTGCCCTCTCATTCTGTGTGTTTTATATTTTCCTTTCTGCACAGTGAAGGCAGGCAAAGGACTTCTGTGGTTTCTTGCAACAGGATGGTACCAGCTGGTGTCTCTCATGTCTCTGCTCAACGTCTTCTTTCTAACCCGGTAAGAGTCATCCCTCCTCAGCTATCTTTCAGAATCTCGCAAGGAATAGAAGAAAGTTTAACATTTAATCTGTTGAATAGCTTTCAAAATACTAAAATATCTACATTTGATTTTTCTATAATAA
Source organism: Etia nguti (assembly GCA_015106755.1). NCBI lineage: Eukaryota > Metazoa > Chordata > Actinopteri > Cichliformes > Cichlidae > Etia > Etia nguti. The sequence goes on along the minus strand of VUQG01010637.1, from coordinate 13,145 downwards.
CAATGTATCAAATGAATTAAAAAAAAAAGATAAAACTGTGCAATAATATAATGGGATTCCTGCATTTTTGCATCTAAAGGGGAACTTATTTCCATCAGGAGTTAGTAGAGGTCAAACACGGTGTTAAAAGAGAATGAACACTGGACTTACATTCATCATGCAGCCAGAAACAAGACACCAGACAAATGCTAATGATGCCCTGTAACTGCTGTTTAAACAGTTTGGTCAAACAAAGAGCTGCCAGGCTCAACTCAGAATCGTTATAGAGTACGATCAGTTCTGACCTCCACTAGCAATTAAGTATGTGACAGTTTTACCCTAGGCTTTCCTCAGCAGTGGAGATACACGTTGCATATTTAATTGAAAGTGCTGGAAGTTCTGTTAACAAACTCTATGAACTCTCTGAAGTCAAGTTAGGTCATTATGTTGTTATTTTCACTCCCATCGAGTGGCTACAGCTCAGAATCTTCAAGCAGTAGTGACTGCACTGAGTAAGACATTTGCAGTTTAGTAAAGCCACATTTCCTGAGCTTTGAGAGCATATTGAGTTATTAACCTGGAATTTTGCATTCATACATTTTCTAATGCCACATGTCCTCCTGTCAGTTGTGCATTGCTCTGACGTATGCACGTTCTGTGTTTCAGATGCCTTCCCAAACTCTGGAAGCTCCTGTTGTTGCTTTTGCCGCTTTTGCTCCTCCTTGGTGAGTGCCTTATCAAATATCTAACCTATTTAGTGAGCACATATAGAAAAAAGTGATCGTGTGGCGAAGCAGTAGATGTTATAACCAGCACGCATCCCCAGAGTGTGGTACAAATCAAGTAGCAGATTCAGGTCAGCCTTTTCAGGGCTGTGCTGTGGTTGAGCTCTGCTCACACAAGCTCTACTCACATAATGGTAAATCACAAACACATTTTTTTAATCCTTTGTTTACTTGCTGAAATACTCCTTAGTGTACATGGCTTAGCTCTTACATTGTCATCATGATGGGCTTTGCTTATTGCTGCTTCTTTAAATGAGGGAAGGAAATAACTAGACACTGTAGTCTTGCAGCTGCACTTATACATGTGAATATTCAAATATCTCATGCCTTGCATTATACACATGACCCACAATTTAGACTGTTTTGTATCCACGATGTTGAGATGTTGATTCTGTAGGTTTTAGGCTCATATCAGTGTTTAATAAGATTTAACAGTGTTATCTGTGATTTGTGTGCAGCTTTGTGGTTGTGGGGTCCGTCCACTGCTGCCCTGTTTGCCTACCTACCGGCCATAAACCTAACAGAGTGGCGTCCTGCATCTCCCTTCACCTTCTTGTCAAACTTGGTACCAGTTCCTGCTTCTGTACCTGGCCCTGCACCAGAGGCTCCACTGGAGCAGACCCCAGCCACCCCAGTCTCACACACACCGGTAAGAGAGAATGAATATATATATACACACGTGTCACTATAACATGATTATAATCACTGATTGAATTTGTTTCTAATCCTTTTTACATGATGTTCATTGATATATTTCCCTCCTCAGCGAGTCCTTCCCCCTGTGGCAGTCTCCAATGTGGACATGGAGCGTCTTGAACGCGTCGAGCGCCAGCTAGCCCTGCTGTGGGAGCGAGTCCAGCAGGGTGACCAGAAGCAGGAGCAGCGCCATGATAACATTTTGGGTCTCTACAGCACCCTGAGGGAGCAACTCCATACGCAGACCGACAGGGAGAGCCTAAGACTGTGGGTGGCCTCCCTGCTGGACCAGAGAATCGGTGTGCTGCGAGGAGAGCTGGAGCAGGAGAACACACAGAGAGCGCAGGTAGGTGGAAGACACAATGCCAAAAAGGGAAGTTAGTGCTGAAAGCTCAAGAATAAAGAGGAACTTTTTGGGTTTTTTTTTTGCAGGGTGCAGAGCTGCAAAAACAACAACAAGAGAGTCAGGCAGCACGACTGGCTGATTTAGAGTTACTGCTCAAAGCTCTGTCTGCCAAGACTGAGGTATGTACTGCAGGTTTGCTGCTTCGCCACTGAGAACTTATAAAAGAGCATGAAAAGGCAGTTTACATTAACACTAAGTGACAAACACTTAAAATGCTCATGATATTTGTACAGTGTTGGAAAAACGGGTTAGACAGCCAAGCTGGTATGAAGGCAGGCCTGGTGTTAAGTCTGTATAAAGAGAACAGTGGTGCAACGTGAAATATTTCAACTTGCACTTTCTCACTGTGAAAGCCAACAGGACAAGAGCACATTTCCTCCTTGACAAAATAGTATCCAGTGTGTATCTGTCGCTTGCAGTTTTTTAAAATATGAAAAAGGAATACTCCTGTTTTTAAATTTTCTTCACTGCTTCCATAACTGTTGTATATGTGTGCTGTAGGAGGTGCAGCAGAAGCAGCAGCAGTATGAACATGAGAAGAAGAAAAGAGAGAAAGAAGCTGTCACTTCAGCAGCAGACATGGCTCCTGTGAGGTACAAGAAAAACAAGACGAATAATTAAACCTTACAATCCACTTTTTTTTCTCCTTTATTTTGTTGTTTGTGCTGTTTACATTTTGAGTTTTCTGTCTCTCGATCAGTGTGGGGGTGAAGCAGGAGGACCATGACGCTCTGCTAACAGAAGTACAGAGACTTGAGGTAGAGCTAAGTAAAATCAGACAGGACCTACAGGGCGTTGCAGGATGCAAGGGCAGGTGTGAGCAGCTGGACACGCTGCAAGACACTGTAAGTGAAATATTGACTTTTGTTTGGGTTCGTAAGGCAATAAAAGCTTAGCCTCCCTGTTCTGTGAATCCTCTTATGTGAGTTTTTAAAGTTGTCCCCATCCCTCTCCCAGATATCAGCCCAGGTGTCCTCTCAGCTGCGTAAGGAGTTGCAGGCTCTGTTCTTTGGTGGTGGTGCTTCCGGAGAGGAGCAGGGCGAGGTGCCTGAGTCTCTGATCCACTGGCTGTCCCAGCGCTACGTGAGCACGCCTGACCTGAAGGCTTCTCTGGCCTCACTGGAGCTTAGCATCCTGAGAAACATATCCCAGCAACTGGAGGTCAGCCGGACCCAGACAGTGGTTGAGGCTGAGTCCAGAGCCAAGAGTATTGTTCAGACAGTAACCGGAACTGTCCGGCACGCTTCTGCTGCCGAGGGACTGACAGAAGAGGTAATGTGTGCACACTTCCTACCGTCAGCATCATCAGTTGCATTTACATAATCTTAGCTGAGCTCTTGAAGACTGTTACTTTGCAATGGTTTTTTGGAGGGTTTTTTTAGGCTCACATGTCATTTTTATGTCTGCTTCTTATTAGCAAGTGAAGCTGATTGTGCAGAATGCTCTGAAGCTCTACTCCCAGGATCGGACAGGCCAGGTGGACTATGCGCTGGAGTCTGGAGGTAAGAAGGACGAAATCTTTCCATCCTTTACACAAGTCAGTAACTAAGCCAGTGCAGCTTATCAGGCTGGTTATTACATAAGTCACGTCTGTGCGGTAATATATCAACAAAACTAATGTTTGTTACATCACTACTCTACCTTGCAACGTAAAGTTTTTATAAAAGTACACTGTAAAATCTGAATGCTGCATAAATCACATTAAATTCAATTGGTACACGTCTCTTATACAATAAGAGTGCAGGCATTAGCAAGCTCGAGGACACCAGGGTATTAATGTCAAAATCTCCGTTGTGAAATGTGCCACTAAGCAGAGTGTTGACCTATATGGGCCGGTGACTTCAGCGTGTGTGTGCACTGAAACATTGTCGCACTTTCATAGAAGAAAAATGCACAATATTTAATTGTAATGCTCTTGTTGCATAGAAGTTTCCTATCTCAATCTAATAGCGATCAATAAAAGCAGTTCAAGTCTTGTGTTGATGTTCTAACTGTTAAAAGCAGTATCTCTGAGACTGAGTCGCGGTCCTCAACTTTAACTATAGTGCTCTTACACTGCAAAGATTTAAAGTTCACGTAACATCAGTGGTTGGAGAATTCCCCCAGGCAACTAGTTTGCAGAGGGAATCACAGTCCTGCTGGTGATTACCGCAATAAATTCATCTTGTTGTCCTGCCATACAAGAACAGCAGGTTTTCCTCACACATTGCCTCCTTAATGTGCATGACTGGCATCTCCTTAATAGCCAACATCTGATAAAAAAAAATCCCAAGGTTTTTATTTTATTTTTTTAACCCAGGATTGCAACATGCCAGTATATTAAGTTGTGATCAGTTGCATAAATGAGCTCAGACATGTCTGAAATAATCGTTACCGCCACCACTAGTTTGGGTTAAAGCAAAGTAGCAAGACATTTTTTTTTTAAGTACTATTTTAATTGTAATAAGATGGTGTTTGCTTTCCTGGTACAAGGGAAGGCAAATAACATGCCTTGCCTACCTAGGACCAAAAAATAAGGATATGTGCACAAATATTAAGGATTTTTAGGACGTGCTCTGCATAAGTACCTCTTGTGGTGCTTGTTTAAAATGTTTATATCAAAGCGAACTTGACATTATGCTCCAGAACTGGATCTAGGCTGTAAAAGGATGTAAGGGGAAGCTCTTTGAAAAGCCCAAAGGGAGACTTTTGTGTATATGAGGGGAAAAATGCTGCTTCACGCTGTCTAATAAACTGTTTTTCACAGCACTATGTATGGTATATTTTAATATCAATGATTTTTTTGTGGACTTGAGAACGAAAACTGCCTGTCTAGTATAATTTCTGATTCTGTGTGTGCGTTAAGGTGGCAGCATCCTCAGTACCCGCTGCTCCGAGACATATGAAACCAAGACGGCCCTCATGAGTCTGTTTGGCCTGCCACTCTGGTACTTCTCCCAGTCTCCACGTGTTGTCATTCAGGTGAGCCTCACCATGAGCTGAATAAAGTTGCGTAGCACCAAATATAACCAGTTAATGGATAGAATCTGCTGATCTAAAATCCTGTCTCTCTCACTCCTCCACTAGCCTGATGTGTATCCTGGAAACTGCTGGGCGTTTAAAGGCTCTCAGGGCTATCTGGTGATCCGGCTGTCCCTGAGGATCCTGCCCACATCCTTTGCTGTGGAGCACATCCCCAAGACCCTCTCCCCAACTGGAAACATCACCAGCGCCCCACGCAACTTCACCGTCTTTGTAAGAAACACATCAGCGAAAATCATGCAATGCGACACATTTCAGTATAAAGCAAACATCCCAGGTGATCACAGGCTGCTTGTTTGTGTTCAGGGTCTAGATGATGAGTACCAAGAAGAGGGAAAGCTGCTGGGACACTACACATACGAGGACGATGGGGAGTCACTGCAGATCTTCCCGGTTACGGTAACTTTAGAGGCACTTCTTGACATGATTAGAAATGTAAATAAATAAATAATGACCTCAGAGTCTGTCAGCAGTTCCTGAAATTTTCCACTTTTTTTTCCCTCAGGAGGAGAATGACAAGACGTTCCAGATAATCGAAGTGAGGGTGTTGTCCAACTGGGGTCACCCCGAATACACCTGCCTGTACCGCTTCAGAGTCCACGGAGAACCTAGACCTCAGTGAACCAACCACCACCACCATACTTATATATGATGCACCACCCCATCTGTACATAGCTCTCACTGACTTAAACCCTTAAAACTGAAGGGACTCTGCAGGAAGTTTGTGGATGTTTTTGTATGAAAAGCCAAGAAGATGTGGATTGTTTAAAGCAATGTGCTCGGACTGAGTCATGAGAGTGGGTTTTTTTGCATTATTTGAAAGAATCACAGGAAAGTTTGGATGAAGACTGTTAAAGATTGAGAGAATTTGAACCACAGAAGAAGCTAAGTCCCACTACTACCCTTTTCAAGACCTCTTGCACTGAATCAGCCCCCACCCCTGAGGGCACCAAGGCTCGCCTGAGCCGACAAACCCACCAGTCCCCCCTCGGCACCTTCTACAAGAAGGTGGACGCTTGACATAAGGAGAGGGGCAGGGTTACAGACTCATCTCCACCAATTCTTCACACACTGTATCTGTCTGATTTTTCTTCTCATCTCTGTTTAACTTTTCTTTTTTAATGTTTCACATCAGAGTCTACTATTTTCAGGACGAAGACCACTGCACCTTTGCCTGAGATGATATCCAGGCATGTCACTTCCTTTGTTGCTGTCAAGTCTCCACAGTGACTCCTACAGAACTGTTTTGGGCAGTCTGCAGGTCTGCACTCGACGCGTTAGATCCACTACATTCTAATCTTGGCTTCATGCTTCCATATAGCCATAACTAAGACTTTTATTTTGGAACTGAACATGCTGCCTATGGATAAGCGCTGAATGTTTTCTGAAGCTGAGGCTTTGATGCAAGTTTCCTTTAACTACACAGCAACACTATAAAACCACTGACCTGAGCTCTATGTGACTAAAGTATTAGGATCCTCCCTATACGTCTCATTATGTAGAGACTCGAGGGTTAACTCGTAGAGATCGTAGTTTTTACACCATGAAATTACCAATGTTGAACTACTCCTGTCAATAACTTCGCTTTTTCTGTTCTGCTTCTATCAAGAAGAGGTTCACTGTCTCCCTCTAGCTCAGTTAATCGTCCTCCTCACATGAGCTCCCACTATTCTGAAAACCCTGAAGGAATGTAATCTGTATATTTTATTGTTGATAGCTGATGCGCTGATCCTTTATAATATCTCCTTTTATCAGTGTTGCTTTATAAAAAAAAAAACCCCAACATCCTGTCATTATTATTGTATTACTATTATTTCTTCTGTCACTCGTGGTGTTTTACTTCTTTCTTGATTTGATTTCTGGGGGTGTTCATTTTAGAGGATGCTCTGCAAGAACTTGTTAGACAAATGTTTGTGGCACGGGTCTTCACAATTTCTTTAAAATTAAGGGTTCTGTCATCAATTTTGGTTCAAAATATGGGAAAGTCTAAATTGTTATGTGTAAAAAGGAAAAAAAGACTTTTGTTCACAACCTTATTTATTAACAAGTCAATTAGTGGCTGCAAGGTAAGAGTTCCTGCAATGTATATTTTGTTAAAAGCTGTTCAGTGCATTTTGGAACCATCTTAGTTTTTTTGTTTGTTTGTTTGTTTTTTAAAGATAAATGGCTATTTTTGTTCAGTCATGAGATGACTTAACTGCTTTGGAATATATTCCAATAAAGACTTTAATTTTGAAGAAATAAAAACATCGTGGCTAAAAATTACTACGATGAGCTCTAACTTTTCCTCATTTATATTCACAGCGGAAACAGTTAAGTAAATATGTTGTTGTTTGTTTGATCTTTTACATCACCATTTAGCAGCAGCATCTACATCTTTTACAAAAAACAAGCAAAAATCTGAGGATCAACAGGCCTGAGTAATCCTGAGTTGACCAATAATAATATGCATGCGTTTTTACCTTAATACTTTCGAGGCATATATAATCCCGTACAAAAGTCTTGATTGCTCATCTCTTCATATTTTGTGAGGAAAATTGGAAATGCATGAAATGCAAAAATAGAGTATGAGGCAAAAACAGAGTTTGTACAATTCTAATGAGCTTGAATGTCAATATTTGGTATGACCACCTTTATTCTCCAACAGTCTGAACTCTGTGAGCCAAGCTTTCTTGTAATTTTGTTTAATCAGTCATCAGGAATAGTTCTCCAGGCTTCTTTAAGGACATTCAAAGCTTTTCTTTGGATGTTGGCTGCTTTTTGTTTTGTTATCTATTAACATGATCCCACACTGCTTCAGTAATGTTGACCTCGGGACTCTGGGGAGGCCAATCCATGACTGATATTGTTTCATTGTGTTTTTTCTATCCAGGTACGCTTATACTGCATTGGCAGTGTGTTTGGGATCATTGTCATGCTGAAAAATGAAGCTGCTGCCAATGTTTTCCAGATGGTATTGCATTGTAAATCAAAATCTGATTGTACTTTTCTGCATTCATAATTCCATCAATTTTGACAAGATCTTCAACATCACTGGCTGCAACTGATCCCAGACCGGGGCAGAGCCTCCACAGTGTGGCAAATAGCTCTTTGGGAGCCACCTTGCTGGTGCAAACATGTTATATCTATTAAATTGTGTTATCTTTGGCAATTTTTTTTAGATTCAACTGTAGACACAACTCTGGTTCATCCCGTAAGTTAGGTTCCTTTGTGAATGAGTCATAGGTCAGTGTTGAGTGAAAAAGCAACCAATGTCTAAAGAAAAGCTCTGAAAGACTTTTGGAAAACCTGGAGAACTGGAACTCATGACTATTTTTAAAGTACAAGAAAGTCTGTCTCCTTCGAAGCAAAATATATAGCAATGAGTGGTGTCCCAAGAGTTGCATAGTACTGTGTTATTCAAAAAGAGTCTTTTACACACTCTGACTTGTTTATTATTGTCAGGAAACAACAAAGAAACATAACAGGGCATACCCTTTAGTGACTGCCATTATTCAGTGTGTCTTTGCTGAGCTACTGCTCTCTGTGTATTGTTAGGTAAATATATAGGGTTATTTCTCCTGAACTTCAGTAGCATTGAGCTGTCATGTGATCGATACAAGTGGGTAGTTATCTGCTGCCCTCCAGTGGTGAAGATGGAAACTAGAAGTCCTTTTCCTAATTTTGCCACAGCTGAAAGTTTAAAACAAAGATATTAGGGCGACACCCCCCCCCCCCCCCCCCCCCCCCCCCCCCACCTGTCCATT
>VUQG01010636.1:27864-44473 GCA_015106755.1 Etia nguti | reverse complement strand
TGATAACAGACGATCTGACAAAGACTGAACTGAAACATACAGACTAAATACCTACAGGGATGCTAATGAGGGAAGTGGGAACACATGGGGAAACAGCTGACAACACATGAGGGGGGTGTAAAACTAAACACACTGAACATAGGAACACAGGACCTCTTCAAAATAAAACAGGAAACATAATGAAACGTAGACATGACAACATGAACTTGACAACATAAGACAGACATGAAATACATGAAGGGCAAAGGGGACTAAAACACAGGGGTAGAAGACACAATGGGAATCTAATACCTAATGAACTTAAACATAAACCATAAACATCAAAAATAAACTAAAACTCAAAACGCTGGGTCAAAAGACCCAGGATCGTGACAGTTTCATTCTCAAAGTGAGAGCCAATTCACAAACCCCACTTCAGCCCCGATATGTACAGTATGTGAGTGAAGAGGCCACTTATGTTCAGCCTACAAATCATGCAGGCAGCTATAGGAGTTGGGAGTGATAAAGAGAACATAATAAAACAAGAGAGAGAAAAATAAAATGACTAGCATATTATCTCAGGTTGTAACTCTAATGAGCTCAGCAGAAGACAGGAGCCAAGACAGTAAATGTGTAGCCTTTAAATGAAAGCCTTGGCTAATGTCTCCTGACTTGTCAAACAAAGGTGCAGCCTAACAACGTTTCCTCTTATGGTATTGACCTCTAACCTTTGACAATAGTAGGCCAGAATGACTGTCATGCTCTTCTTTTAACAGTAAACAGAAGACAAGAGTTCTGTCTGTTTGAATAGCACAAACTCACTTTTTTCTACTACTGCTTTTAGACTTTAGACGAGAAAGAAGAGTTTTAGAAGAGTTAGTTCTACGTTAAACATTTCTTACAACAATTTGCTGCAGATTTGTGGCATTTTATAAATGAATTCTCTTTTTTTAAATTATATTTTTTCAATAAGGTTAGAACTTAAAGAACTTACTAATGAAGTGAGTAGGATTAGAATAAAATAAGTGAATTCAAACATAGCAATAGAAAAATTAAAAGCAACAACAGTTTGGAAAAACAACCACAAAAAAATAAATCTATAAATATGAACCAACAAACCCTTTCACATTAACATTCCTGTTACAGCAGACCTCAAACCTCACCGTTATTTTTATTTTCTCTTCTCAGATAAACATGTGAATTCAATAGTCCTTTTACCCTAACAGCAGCAAAACACCATAATCTGAAGAAGCTACTTAAACACATCTCCGTGATGTACAGATCAGTGACAACAGAAGCCAGCAAATAAAGACAGAGTAAAGGCAACAGATTGGTTTTTTTTATTTGAAAAACCTAATTAATATGCTTTAACACTGGCTTAATATACTTTAAGTTTTACGTAATAATACAATTTCAGATTATTCAGTTGGCATCATTTTAATAATTTTAAATCAGACTGAACATTTGCACGGCAGCTTCAACCCGCAGTACTGCATGGCCACAGATTACCTATGTGTTTACCTCGAAATCATCATGACTAAGATAAAATTGTTTTGCCATCTTTTTTTTTTTTGTTTACACAGTTTGAAAAATCTCACCTGGAAACCTTTGTGCAGCATTTTTGGATTCTGATAAGCCTTTAAATACACTAAGTGGACTTCCTTGTATATATCATGTCTTACTGATATCTTAAGATAACACCCCTTATCAGTCAGGACAACAACCCTGACTGTTTCGACTGTTTTCAGTCCACAGTCCACAGCTATCCTAAGTACTGATGACTGCTAATATGCTCCCAGTGGGGATGTTTGCATGCTAATGGACAAATATTTGCATCCTCATTTGAAACTAGTAAATATACACCTTAGGCTGTATTAAACTCCACTGCACTGCTGCTTTTCATTCAGCACTGTGCAATCTGAAGGTTGTATAAAGGTGATATAAGGTATAACAAAACAAAAAAACACAGTCATGTAATCTAACACCTGATCAACAAAAAAGCATGCAATGACCCAGCTACAGCCACAGCCGTCATTCTCAGAACAGTGGATTAGAGGTGATGATGATACACACATTGTAACCACGAGCAACATGTTCCAACAGGTGTAGGTCCTGTACACCAGGGGATATTACATGTTGTCCCTGCGTCATTACATAAGAGGTTTTAGACCAGGGTAAAGCATTCTTTCGTGATGATTCACGAGAGCAAAAGCATTATAAAACATTGAAATGAGTAGTCTGATCATTGATTCTGGGACAGGAGACCTTAAATCAGATTAAGACCTGAGCAGGACAGGGACAGGTGTGAGCAGTTTCCCAGGTGCACCTCCACAGGCCATGCAGTGCCGGTAATCAGCAGTCGAGGCTGTTAATGACAGGGTGCTGCTGTCAGAGAACTGCAGACATATACACGCACACTCACACAGAAGCACACGTAGTCATAACTCAGAGGGACGCTTGCACGCACACAGTCAATTAAGCATTCAAAAGGCATTTTGTTTTCTCCAGCGTCTCACTCATCCTGCATCCGTCTGTCTGTCTGTCGCTGTTGACCAGTCAGGCATTTTAACACCTTTGTTCAAATCTTTCAGTTGCTGTTGCACAGGCCAGCACACACGCAGTGAACTTAAACTGCAGCTGCGCAGTTACATAAGCACCTGCTAACCTGTCTGCAAACCTGCTGACCTCTGGCCCTTTTATTACCAGATCAAAAGTCAGCCAGCAAAACAGAACGCTCTTCAAAACAGAACACAGAATGCAAACAGCAGTGTTGCTGATAACGTAGAAAACAGCAGATTTTGGCCTCTCTTTACTTTATCTGCAAGTAAATACATAAGGTATTCTAAGCCTGAATCTTTGTATTTTCTCTCATAACAGTATAACAAGACACTGACATTCAAACAGTGTAGGAGGTTTCTGACAAACCTATTTTTCTGTTCCTTGTTCCTTGTTTATGGGTTCATGTAGCTGCTGATGTGGTGTTGTAGAATTTTGTGACACTATGATTTAAATTATGACATGTGGTATGGGGATACTATAGTTGTAATAGTCTAAACAAAACCTATATGGAAGTTTATATATATTGATATCTCAGAAAAAATACAATAGAATACAATTTTTGTGAATTTTAGGCTACAACTTTTTCAGAAACTATGAAATTTGTGTATATCTCTATTCTGTCAAAGTAAAGCTTTATGGAGGACAGATTTGTGTATCAGCATTTATAAAAGAGATGATGAAATAGGCCACCTGTGTGCTGCTGATCTCTTAATCTGATGGGGGCTCCAGGTATGTGGGACATGCAGCCAATTCTGTCCTTTGCTTTCCCTCAGCGGGGTGTGGTGATGGTGCTGCTGGCACATTGTGTCCTCAGTTCAGAATGCGAATGCCAATGGTGCGTTCAAAACCACACCACACTTAGCCCTGAATACATTTCAACTAGCGGTGCATGTGTTTCTCCTCAAAATTTCCATGATGGTGATTACAGACGTACAGGGAAACAAACACTGCACTTTCCAAAAGCAGCTAGGATGTCACTGTGAGATACCAATGACACCGCACACTATTTTAAGCTCACAGCCTGACCCTGAAGTCCAGTCAGATATGAAGTGTGTCACAGGGCTGTGCAGCTTGTCTCACACGCATCTCATGTATACCTGCTGATTACAGGCTCTTTCAGAACTTATTCAAAAGCGCTCAGCATGAAAAGCCTTGAGGGTATAACCATGATGCACACCACGAGCACGCTTCAAAGTCTCCTTAAACTCCACACTAACAGAAACCTTGACCCTGTGAGTGTGCTGTGGCATTAATGGGCTGACATATCATGTACATGTGAAATATACCTATTGGGCTTTTTTCATGCCACATCCAGCTAACCACAAGTAACATTATTATTATTATTATTATTTTACATGACAACATAACAATTAAAGAAAATGACATAGTGTTGATAATTACTGTGATGGAGTGAATGACTCAAACAAATCTGAAAGCTGACTGTTTTTTTCTGTCGTATTAATAATGAGTAAACAATCAAAACAAACTGAATTATTAGACAAAATACTACTAATCTGATCTGATGGCTATATAGAGTTGACCTGTTATTGCCATACTGTACCATGTCATTCTTTATATAAGAACCACATGCATACAAAATCACGGTACAATTCCATTGAAAGCTAATAAAAATAAACTGAACTTTCATCATCAGTATTTTAGGAGTAAATGAAAAGGACAGTAACACCACGCATGCTTAATTAAGGCTTTTATCATGGAAATGTTCAACTCATGTTAACAGTGAAGTGCAGATTGTGTAATGCACATGTGTGTTCCCGAGGAAAGCCTCCCTTCCCTCCCTGCTGACAGGTCCTCAGCAGCTCTTTGTGCCACAGCTGACACTCACTTCAGATTGGCATCACTGATCTTACATAATCTCCTTCCATTCTCCAGCCACCACCTCCGCCTCAGAGCTCAGTACAGAAAACAAGCTTTTGTCTCCAAACAAAGCCAAAACACCACATCTATCAGCAACTCTCATTTGTTTTGAAATTCTCTTTATATCCTTTTACATCGATATCAAGCATGGCCAGGACTGGTTTAATGACCTACAGCACAGAGAAGAGAAGTCCGTTGCCAAGCAGTTGTGTTTGTATAGGCTGTGGGTTTTGCTAAAGGGAAGCTATGGGTGGTGAGAGGAGGTGGAGGAGTGAGGTGAGAGGATGTGGGGAGGACAGGAGTGGCTTGGCACAAGCTACTGTTGGTGAGCATCAGCCCTCTTTGGCTAATGGATAGCGAATACTGCGCTATATAGCAGTGCACTAAAGGGTTTTTATTGAGTGAGAGTGAAAGAGGGAAAAGGGTGATTATTATGGCTCCTGGAATAGCATAATTAGAGGAAAGCACTGTTCCACTGTCTGTGGGTGTACATATAGGGGTAGGAGTGTTGTTTTTCTCTTTCTCAGGAGGATAAAATAGTTTGCCATGCCTGGTACATTTCTGTCACACTATATTTTCTGACTCTTCACAAAAGTTCTAACATTAGACTATATATAAAAGATGTGTACTGTTTCTAAAGTCCAGTAGGGGGGACTCCTGGTCACACTGGTTGCAAAAAGAAATCAGAGTTGCTGATTTGCAGACTGTATATAAAAGCTTGAAAATTGACAGCGCTAAACTGGGTTTACTTTCGTTACCTCTAATCGATCTCTGGTTGCAATAATGTATCTGATGGCTGTGAGAGAATGAGCCTACTGCTAAGTGATTTGGGGTTGCCATCTTTTTAATATAGTCTATGATTTTAACAAATACGTAGCCAATTATTTTTAAAGTGTCTGACAAGATCTCATGAAAAAAATAAGACCATCCTGATTTCCACCTTTGGCTATGTTCCTCTGCATAACTATGTCTAATAAAGTTGCTTAAAAGCAGCAATCTGTCATAAATCCATTCTTTGCAGCAAAACATTCATTTATAAACAGCAAAAACAATTCCTAAAAATACAAAATTTGAATATCACCACCTGTCAATTTAGCAAACTTTAAATGTCTAATTACATATCGAGCAGACAGAGCGACATTATTAGTCAGTTGAGTTTCTGATTATGTGAGAAAGCAGCTTTTTTTTGCTCAAAGTCTAGCTCTGTTTTGTGCAAATTCTGAAGGAAAATATATGGCTTTTTAGTTGTTCCATACTCCATAATGTGGGTGTGATAGCAGTTAAGCACACATCAAGGCTTTGTTCAGGAAACAGGAAGTGAACACTTAGCGTAGTTCGGCTGTGAACGGCAAAATGATTTTCTCCTCAGAACAAAGGCATAATCATGCCGTTTCCAAATTTAGTGCTCCAACATTTCCTTTAGCAAAGAGCGCATTAACCACAAGTGCACACATGCACGCTCCCGCATTCGTGTGCAGACACACTTTTACACGCTCTGAGCTAATTGCATACATGCATGTGTATGTTCATACACATGCTGCCATTCCCCACATCAGCTTGACTTGATTAACAGCTGCTTGTGTGTGGAACTGCTGTGCTGATGAAAGACAAGAAGCTGGTTCTTTCACTGCTGCTTGGGCATTACAAGCACAACAATTTACACAACAGTGGAGCACTAAAGTTGGCCTTCATTAGAGGGATTAGGAGCCTAATCTAAAACACTTTTTAAGTCTCTCATCCCAAACCCTAAACACTCTCTCAAGGGGGGCTCTTCCCTCCTACACCAACCATAACATCTCAAACTTCAAACACTCCATCTGTAACCCCAACCTCTGGGTGCTATCCTCTCTCTCATCGACCCCTATCTCAGAGTGAGGGGTTGCAGCGGGTGATGGAACCCACGTGATGGTGCAGCTGTGGAATGATTTATTGCTAGGTTAATTGTTGGGTTAGCGGGAATTGTGCCTGCAGGCTGCTAGCTTTTGTATGATTACAGGTTCACCTGCTATTAGATTGAGCATACATTTCATTATCTTCTTAGAAGGGCTTGTGTATCCTTCTCAGCCTGTCTTTGGACAACTGAGGCCATGGAGGGAAAGGTTAGAGATCAGGGAATGGAGGCTACACTGGAGTATTGCAGCAATTAAACACAATTTGTTTTGAGCATTTCCTGCACTGACCAGCTGCACAGGGTCTGTCCACCATAAAACTGAGTGGAAATGCCCTGCAGGCCTAACAGCTATCTGATCTCTGTTTATACAATGCATGTGTGAATATCAGGCTGGCGCTCAGCAGTTAGGGAAGGTTGTACCCCAAGACACTGAACCATCCACTGGAATGTGTGCACAATGGGTAGAAAGAGTGTAAAGGCATAGAATGAGTCAATATGGCAGTCAGATACACTGAAGCTCACTTCTGTCCAATGACAGTGATACTGAGATGAGTTTCTGAGGATATTCTAAACTTTTCTCTCGGTAAGAGCGGCTGCTGTTAGCCTCTGCTAGCTGCTGCTCACCAGTGTTAGTTTAACTTTCTCTGGAATGAATGTAACAGTGTTGGAGCAAATAAACATGTACAAATGTTAAATGTTCATATATAGTTTGAAAGAGCTATTTGTGATCTTTAAATTGCAAGTAACTTATAAGAGGTACTACGTCCATAGTCTGTCTTTAGCCACAAGCATTAAATGTCGTTAGGTGAAACAGAAATGTCCATCTGGGCCACTGTATTCAAGATTGTTCGACAAAACAGTGTCTGGTCCTATAGTTTGGGGGTTTTTTTAAGGATAAATTCTAAGTTTGTCACAGTACATCAGTTTGTTGGCAGACACAATTACACACTATTAAATGTATGTTTATGAGTACAACATAAATACATTCTTTTTTTCTATTAAATAACCTCAGAAAAAGTACTTACCTCCCCTTTAAACATGGGGAACTTTATGCAAAAGTGCACTGGAGCCTTCAGAAAATGACAAGTTTAATTTTTAGCTGTATTAGACATGTTGATTGGCATGTTTTGGTTAAGTATTTTCTTTAGGATACTAATTGTATACCATCTGTTACCCCAATAATCCGCAATCAAACTTCCATCCGACTCTGTTGTTTGGTGTTGGCTGAACTTCACTTCAATTTTCCAAAAACTTGGAACATAAAACCACAGATGTTTAAGTTACATCTTTGTGAACGGTGTAAGCTAGCTTTCAAGCAGACATAATATAAGAGAATTTGTGTAGCAGAAGTCAAGAGGAGAGAGAGCGAGAGCCTTGACAGTCAGGAATGGGCTGTGGGATGCGGAATGAGAGATGGTATAATCAATCCTGGGGGATCAACCTAATGGACTGAAATCTTCTGTTTCCTGATATTAACTGCAATCAGTAATCAACCTGCACAGCAATTTGTGACCTTATAAAAACATGTTTCAGTGAAGAATCTGTTAGACACGTATTATAAACACTACCAATCTTGAAAATAAAATAAATTAAAATACCAGATTTAAAATACCAGAAAACACAAAAAAAAAGAAAATCTTGCTCATTAGCCGAGAACACAAATGAAGTAAGAAATGAATGTCAGAGCTAATTTCTGTTTTTAACACATGAAGGCCTGAAACTGAGTATGGATGGAGGGGAACCATGGAAAATTGACTGCCACATTTTTTAATGTGTGACTGGATTCATTTTCCCATGGCTTTTCCAGCGCCACCCTGGAATCTATACCTTTTTTTTTTAATTAATTCCCGCAATATAGGTACTGGCAGAAGCATGCAGAAAAAGGTATGCCTCTGAAAGCATGTGAGCTGTGAAGTAATCACCCAAATACGCCTTGTTAACTCGAGTCCACTTGACACTCACTGGGCTTTTACGCAAGCTAAAAATATTTCTCCTTTTCTTTCATCTCCCCTCCTTTTTATTCTGCACGTGAGAGCTTTACTGGGTGCTGCTGGTCCATCGCCTAACTGAGCCCTACAGCCGCCCTCCCGTAAAGTAGTGGGATGCCAAACATCCCCTGATTTACAGCTTGGAGCACACGCTATGCGTTTGCTCCTATGGGCTATAAAAGGCAAATGAGAGCGAGATGTCCAGATCCCACTTGCTATATTAACCTAAATTCTTTCCAATAGAGTAGAGTGGTTGCATGAACTGACTATAACCACATGCTGAAAAGAGGAAAACCTTCCAGGCCCCAACAGAGAGCTCACGTGAAGGGCAGATGGAGGGAAGGGTCTGATAAAATCAGCTGCTGCATACTAGGGCAGTCAATAACATGCCTTCTCTCCTACACAACCCTGCTCCACAGCCTTGTCTGGCCTCAGACTCTTTTACTCTCTAAAATATGACAAATATCACAAGAAACTCAGTGTCGTGATGTGAGGATTTTCTATTCTGCTTTTGTTTATCATTTTTAACTTAATTTTTGAGGGTTTTGGACTGTTATTCAGACAAATCAATTCATCTCAAGATGCCACCTTGAGACTTTCTGATAATATTTAAATTGAGATGTGAATGATGAATCCAAAAAACACAGTGCAATCTGGCAAGAAATCAAAGAGGCATGTTTAGAACTAAACCTAAACAAGACCAAGAAGAATTCAAACTCTAAGCTTTACTAAGTCTTAGCCTAAATAAAGAGTCGGGATTGCCAAGTTATTGCAATTCATCATCAGAGGAACACGACTGTCTCTGTCAGATTTTGCAGCAGTCCTTCAGACATTTCACTTGTGACCGAAGTTCTGGTCTGGCTGACAGCGTCATCCATCGACCCATGCTGCTAACACGGCTCAGGATCAGGAGACTAGCAGAACCAATAGAAATCCAAGGTAACATGAAAGGGGATGAATCTATCAAGTTCACATACTTCTCTGAATTCCAGGACCTTTTGACCAGTGTGAGCATGTCCTTGTTGAGGTTGGCTCCAGGACCCTCAACTGCCTTTACCCCAGCCGTTCCTCTCAGGATTAGCTTTGCTATGATTTGGCGCTGATTCTCACTGGCCTCTGGAATGCGACGGATGACGGATCTATTTTCCTACATTGTTTCACCTGCTCTAAATGGAACCACATGCTGCATAAGGCCGCCTCTCCTTTGTCTGTAATTGGAAGCACATGCACTCTGAAGTCAAAAGTAAAGCGAAGCCGACACAGCCGACAAGGCTCCCTTCCTCTGCTCCCGCCCCACTTCCCCTCCCTTTGGGTCTCGGGTGCCACTTTTTGGTCCAGGCCAAGTGGGAGAGCACTTATTGAACTAACTGACCTGGCATAACACGTCAGACTCAGTTCAGTGGGACGACTGTATCATATGTCCTGTGTGGCATTCGAACCTAAGACTTAAATGTGAGTGACAGTTACGAGTTTGCTGAGGAGGGAGACCTTGACATTGGGTCTGACATGTTTTCAGAACACAAGCAGCATACTGTACTATTCATTTGTTACGGTCTGTGATGTCTAAACGAGACAGGCCATGGATGCAAGAAATGAGCATCATCAGCTCTTACATAATGTCTTTGTGTCAGAACAGGATTGCATAAGAGAGGAATTTATGAGATTCACTGAAATCAAAAGTCACAATGATGCAGCATATCTATCACCAATGTAAGGTATACAAAAACAGCACTCTGTACTGGACATAAAGCTCTTTGGCAAGTCTGTAGCCAGGTTTATTTTTATTTTTTTTAATGATTTAAAAACAAATAGCTCTGACACAAGGAATAGACAAATATATAGATTCAAATTTTTTGCACCTATGCAAAAACATGAAGGTTCTAAACATGTAGGTCTGAATATTTTCCTCATTCACAGAAAATCACAAAGGTCTGCAGATAGCACTTTGACTGTTCCTACTTCATTTGGATGTTTAACATTAAGTTTGAAGAACTGCTTTCACACTTCACCGTCTCAGGTTAAGATTTGCCTCCAATATTTGGAATATTACAGGAGAACATTAGGCCTCGACAGGGATTTTTAAATTTGAAATCCCTGTAATGAAGGAGTTTTTTTTAAAAAGAATCAAAGACCAGGTAGCTGCTCCCCTGCACCCCATTTTGAAGTTTAAAAGTCATCATAATAAAAAACTCTGAAATTCTAGCTTGATCTTAAAACTGGCTGTATACACTTCAGGTTAAACTCAGGGGTATGTAACTGGCCTGACTGCCCCAAAAGCTGCTACGACACCCCCCCCCGCAACCAAAACAGTAATTTGCACCCTGTTGCTTTTAGTGGGCTTGATTAGCAACTCTGGTTCCAAGATTAGTCCAAACCTCTGACCTCACAATTTAAATGAATAAGATTGTTAGAACTGATAGCTGGCTTTAACAATTTTGTCTCTTTGTAGACCTCAAAGAAGCTGCAGAGGCCTTGAGGGCGGGAAGACATACCTCTCATTTTTCATGGCTATTACAGAGGGAAAGATTTCAGACAAAAGTACTGTGAGAGTGCACAAGACTTTTGCTGCTGTTGCCACAATTGAAGCTAACGCTGTGCAGCAGTGACATCTACTGGTAAATAAGATGACTTACAAATACAATTTCAAATAGGTGGCAAAGTCTAAGATTTTTTTTTGTCTCAATAATAATTCAACAGTGCCAAAACAGTGCATCATATTAAATTGAATAGGGCTGTTTACCGCATCTGCTCCTTTAAGAAAAGGGAGACCTTGAAAGAATACTTGTCTAATGTATGATCTTACTAATAAATCACTGTCTTCGTTTTTATTGGGGATCACAAAAAACAGTCAAAGAAAGAGAAGAAAGTACACCCTCTTTAAAATTCTAAGGTTTTATATATCAGGACAAGTGTGAGCACCTCTGTAAAAGTAGAAGTTTTTGCAGCTTCCTGGAACATTCAGGAGTTTGTTAACACAGCGCCAAGGAGGAAAACACCAGGAAGGACTTTAAGCAACCAATTGCTGCTCACCATCAGTCTGGCAAGGGTTATAAGGCGATTTTCAAGTCCATCTGAAGTCCATCATTCTACAGTGAGAAAAATTATTCACACTAGAACATTCAGAACAACTGCAAATCTTGCCAGGAGCAGAGGCCTGAGCAAATTCACCCCAAGGTCAGACCATGCCATGCAACGAATGAAACGAAATGAAACTGCAAAAAAAAACAAAAGAAAAACATCAAGGGCTACATCTCAGTTTCTACAGACTTGCTCTCCCTGGTGGCCCTATAGACATGTTAAGATATCTTGCTTCTTTTCTTGATGAATTTGATTAATACACACTATAAAATGTTCATCGTCTATGAAATGAACCAAAATAGTTGTGACAACGAACCAATGTTTGGTCCTGTGCAGTTGCTCAGTGGCCATGAGAACAAAAAATGGTAAAATTAAGTATACTCAAAAACACTTGATTTTCAAGTGTCCCATTGATGCTGCTGCTATCCTCTACTGCCCTGCTGTGCAAAGCACAAAGAAAAATGAGAGGCTGTTGCAGCAAAATTAAATTAACACTGTGAGGTCTAGGGCTAGGTGTGATGCTAGCCTTATGTGCTTTAGAGACATTTTTTTTTTTTAAATGACATTTTTGGAATATATGTCAATAGTTTTTGTGTGTCAGTTAGTGCTCTATGATTGCCAAAACTTAGAAAACCAAGACAAAAAGGATATATATTGATACCACAGGGTTAGACTTTAGGCGTTAGAGTTGCAGTTGGGTTGCAGTTTAGAAGTTG
Organism: Etia nguti; assembly: GCA_015106755.1. NCBI lineage: Eukaryota > Metazoa > Chordata > Actinopteri > Cichliformes > Cichlidae > Etia > Etia nguti. The sequence goes on along the minus strand of VUQG01010636.1, from coordinate 32,384 downwards.
CTGTTATGATTTGTCAGAGGTATTTCTTTTAATATTCACAATATATCATAAAAATAGATTATTGAGTATAGCGGTGAATTAGTTTCAATTAAAATTAAAAAAATTAAGTTTATATTTTCTATAATAATTCCTTTTTTAAACAAGTAAGTAGGTGTGAGTAGTTATGCTATGAAGTGAAACAGAGACACTGGCAGACGCCAGTGTTTACTAAAAAATGTAAGCTTGAGAAAGAACAGCTGCGATTTCATGGTGGGCCAGATGCACAGATGATATGATTAAGGACCTGCTCTCAATCACGTACCTCTCGCTGTTCACACACAGTGAGATCTCTATCTGTGCATGATACATACACATGATTACCTCAACACAAAGAGGGGAGCAGTTTAGTTCAAACCTTTTTGTTGTGTTTGATGTTGGTGTTCTGTTGAGTGGGACGTTTCACTCAGCTTGTTCACTTATATTACCAAACATAGACTACAGTTTGTTTTTTTTCTCCTGTCTCTCGTGGTGCCTAGTCTTGTAAACGGCCTTGATTTTAATTGCCAGTGCTGAGATTTCTCTGACTGAAATTCTAGTTTCAGAACCATTTAAGTACTGAATAGATTTTTTATTTTATTTCATTCATCTTAAAGTTCAATAATGCAAGGTAATTAGTCCATGACGTAACACAAAGGCCACATTTTTTAATATACAGAGTTCAAAAGTTCAGTAAATACTAGAACTAATCATTTTTTATCTTTGTAATTTGGAAGAAATAACCCTTTAGCAGAGCTTGTGTTACAAAGTAATTTCAGCTAACACTACACATCACAGAGAACCACATCTGCTTCTTTGGGATGTTTTATATGTGCATGAAGGCTATTATGTATATGACAATATATGAGAAAAATGTAATATATGATAAAAAAAATAAATATATTCATATGTGATCAAAGTCATTCCTATATGCTGTAGATATATGTCCCTTGATGACTTATTAGGGAAGTTCTGTTTTTTCTTATTCATTGTGACATGCACAGCTTATATTTTCTAGTTTCTGCACCAAGAGCAGAATATGACATGTGACCAGCAGAGAGGCTCAAACTGTTTGCATGCAGTAAAAGAGGGGACAGTGAACCCAGCCTGCTCCTCTTTTCCTCTCCTCATGCGTTCCCAGCACAGCCAATTATCAAGATGAACTTGCAATTGATCTTATTGCACAAAGGCCCACGGCAGTTAGCAAGTCTTACTCTATTTCTTCATGCAGTCCGGAATATTTACGAATAACACTTTTAATCCCTCAAGTCTGAGGCCTATTGATTACAGGAGGCAGATACGTTTCAGCAAAGACCACAATCAATAAACACAGCTGTGTGCGGACGATATAAAAGTCTTTAATTGTTGATAATTCAATCAGAAAATTGTGGATTTGTTGCACAGAGGCAGTCACATATTTTTATATCTTCAGCATCATTGATAGATTAGGTTTAGAAAGGAGTGATGAGTAAATATTATTTATGCGTGAAAGACAGACATGATAAATATCCCATAAAATGTTTGGTTTTTTTCAAGCATGGAACATCATTGAACAACCCAAGCACCTCACTTATTACCTCTTGAATCATAAAATTATACATTGGTCAAAACCATGAATTGACATTGGTGGGGAGATGGAGTTTCTATGACTACTTCAGGTCTTTTCTAGTGTTGCAATAAATAAAATATTTAACAGCTACTTTGACTCCAGGTGGTTTCCAGAATTTTCAGCATCATTATACCACTAAACCAGAAAAATATTTTATTTAATACACAAAAGGAATAGTATTACAATTTAAAGAAAGGCATTTCATTCCTTTCTTGCTTGTATCAACAGACGTGTCCTTTTAAAACTTACTTTTGATGTTATGTGTTAAATGGTGACCTTTAAAGGTAGATGGCTGTTTCCCTGTTTCCAAAGTTTACGCAAAGCTAAGCTAACAGGCTGCTGGCAGCTAGCTTTGCTTAGCGTTTAACGTCCATAGCAGTTCCTCCCCCAAAAAAATCTTCTATAAGCACAGCCCTACTACATTCAACACGCTGTACTGCAGCAACTACAGCAGCATTTTAATGTAGAGGACATAAGACAGTTATATTTATCCACGTTCTGCCCCCTTGTCCCTGTTAAACTAAGTGAATAGGGCAAAGGCAGTGACATTCATCATATACAGGAGGAACAACCATAAAGGGCAACGCGAGGCTGATAGAAGAGGGAGAGGCAGGCAGCACAACACGCTGTAAAAGCCAAAGGCCTCCGGTGGGGACAGCAGTAGGGAAAAAATGTAGACATCAAAGAAAAGGGACAGCAAAAATGCAATGTCTCAGGTGGGTCGCTGATCAAATTTGTGATCTGGCACTGTAGGCACACTTCAGCTCCTTTTATTATTGGCCGTTAACTACAAAGTGCATGAAGCAGCTCTTTGTATCTGCGGTATAATCTGTCTCTACAACAGGTGAACAATGCACACACGCAACAATGTGAGCAGACAAATGGCTCGCAATTAAAAGACACTACATGAAATCCCTTGGTATCAGCTCGACTGATAACTGGCGACGCAGCTTGGGGCGTCGATGTGAAGCGCCACCCGCAAGAAATACTGTCAAAACATTAAACAGTAAGCTTGTGTGCCGGCAGCGTGAAACAAGTCCTCATTTTTATGAGGCTGGTCAGTTGAGGCAGTCAGAGCTACACAGACAGGCATATAAAGAGCTTTGTGTAGCTCGGACAGAACATCTCTTGAATCTCAAGTGTTTAAAGTTGGCCTATTTCCACCCTCCCCTAAAGTCTTGGTCAGTGGAAGATGTTGTACATTCATTAGAGGAGAGAACTGTCAAGAGCCCGGCTGACAAATGACCTTAGACCCTAATGCCCGCCCAGCTGTAATGTGTTTTTCTTTTCTGGGAACATCGTCGTGCTTGATGAGGTTTTACCGTTAAAGAATAAGGCTGCTTATATTGTGTTTTTTTTTTCTCAAGGTCAACAAACTTCACAAATGGACCGATCCCAACAACGAATTGATCTACTAATGCACCATCTGTTAGAATTCGTTTGTTCCTGCAATGCCCAGATTCTTTAAAAAAAAAATCTCTTAACAATATGGTGGAGAAACACTTAGACCCTGCCCACACTTGATTATAAATTGCACCTTCGGGGATCAATTACACACGGACAGCGCTAAAGATGAAGAACAATCAATATCATGCAATCTGATCCACTTACTCAAAGCGCTTTCTGTGGTGGTTTGGGCCACATATTTATTGTAAGGTCAATGCTTTCATTTTCTGAATTGTCTAAAACAAGAAAAAACCTGGAAAATTGTTATGAAGCATTATCATCGTTGCAGACAGAACATTTCCTTCATTTTGTCTTACAAATAACAATATCAATAGCCGGAATAACTCGTACACAAATATTAGTTCTCGTTCTCTTCGCTAACCTAAAGCAAATCTGGCACTTGAGTGGGAATGGAACATCTGTGTTCAACAGTAGCAAAGACAGCTGGAGACACATGATTGTCACAGATTCACAGATATAAAACAGCAATGTGTCTCTTTTGTCCACTCTTGATCCAATCGCCCGAGACGCATTTTAGCATTAAGTGTGAACAGGCTCGCAGAGTTTATCTCAACCTTTGACAGAGCGGACTGAGCAAAGACTAAGTTAGACACAAGAATCTCTGATTTCATTTTTTTTTCCATGTAGACTTGACAGTCTAAAAAAATACAAAATAACACATTTCATATAAAGATAACAAAAAGCAAGCAAACAAACAAAAAACAACTATGCTTATACAGTATGAAGTAGAATTATAATAAATTCAACAGAGTTGCTACAATGGCAGTTTCAATAAAGAGAAAAGAATTCACTTTTTGGGCAGCTGTCTCTATTCTTCACATTTTTTTTTTGTTATTTTTGTTTTTCTTTTTTTTGCAAATGAATATGAAATGTTAAGACATGTTTTTTTTTTCTCTTTTTTTCCAGTTGTGTGTAACATACATGGATGTTGTGAGATTTGAAGAAACTGTGTGATTTCTACATCTGGAGTGAAATTATAAGAGTTATGTGAATGAGCCACAAGCACTATAAACAGGGGGAACAGGAAAATACAATCCTGCAGACACAGATGAGCAGAACAGAGAAGGAGAGAGAAAGACAGACAGACGGGTGGAGGGGGAGAGCTCCTCTAAGTATCATGACTCATATGCTGAGGTTACATAATCAGTCTGGGGCCAAGCTAAGTGATAACATCAGGTACGACCTGCCTGCTGCACTCGGGACATTTAGGAACATCAGCTGTGAAACCCTCGACTTGACTCGTCGCTGTTATTAACATTTAGAGCCATTGTTAAAATCAGTGTCATTTCAGACTTTTCTGTTGCGGCAGCAGGTCCCTGATTGCAATCAGCACTATTTTCAACAACACTGAGATATTCCGTTATACGTTAACAGGAATGTGTTTGCGGGGGGTGGGGGGGGGGGGGGTGGGGGGGTGTGTGGGTGTGGG
>VUQG01010636.1:5768-25299 GCA_015106755.1 Etia nguti | reverse complement strand
TTTTCCCCCCCCCCTCCCCCCCCCCCCCCCCCGCTTAATTCCACTCATGTCAGTCTCCTTTTTGTCCCCTTCCTCCGTTCTTGGCCTTATTTCTAACTCTTCTTCTTCTTTTCACCTTATCCTCCTATGATTGTTCCCTCCCTGTCTCTCTTTCCTTCCCTCGCTATCTTTCCATTCATCTCTTCATGATGATCCAGTAATTGAATCAGGCGTCCCATGGATACCGACTCCCACACACTGGGCAGAACAAACACACACACACACACACACACACACACACACACACACACACACACACACACCCACACACACACAAAGTTTCCAGGAAATGCTTTGTAAAAAGCTGCCCCTCCCAAAGCTTTTTACTGTATTCTAGATAGCAAAGAAAAGTATATCTTCTGTATTACACTTAGAATAAAAACAAAAAAACCCCAAAGAACAGAACAAAAAACTATTTGTGGGCCGAAATTATTTATTTTTAAGCAAAAGTATATACAACAAAAGCAGAGCGGTTAGTCTGACATTAAAATATTTCTGTCACTGTCAACAGGGACAATCCAGTTTTGGACCCACAGTAAATTTACTTTTAATTTTTGTAGTTAGCAAACTATGAAGGAGTATTAGGGCCACGTTAGAGAAAAAAATCATTTTGAAAAAAAAGTCGTAATTCTATTTTGAACATCTTTTGAACATCCTTGTACTGATCACTACAATATGTTTGTGGCTAAAAAAGAAATGATTTCCTTCCTTATTAAAACCGATTCTATAGAAGGATTCTCAGAGCGTATATCAAACGTGGCCGTTTGTCTTGAAACGACAACTGTAATCTCCACATTTCGATTAAAGTTTCGACTGTCAACTTTAATCTCGAAGTTTCAACTTTATTCTCAAAACAATCAATAATGTATTTTTTTTTCTCAATCTGGCCCTAATACAGTATAATTAGTAGCAGTAAAGTGTAGCTCACTACAGCATTTTTTAATTCTACCAACACTGTGGACTACATAAATAATTAAAATTCAGACAGATATAAAAATAGTTCAAAATTTGTCTTGTAGGTCAGTGCAAAAAAGCTACAATGTATTAAAAATTTATATGCATATAAATGTAAAAAAAAAGCAAACAGAAGAAGTGCTTTTTTTTTTTTTGCATACTCTACATTATGCTACCTAAGATTTTGTTAAGTGTTCATCTTTTCCGCGTGGGACTATAAAACAATGATGTGTGTCACATTTGATACATTATTTTTTTACGTCAGTTTTGAGATAAATCACACAATACACTTTCAAGCAATAAGTTGCAAAAAAAGCAAAATGATAACTAACACATATGGAAATTTATATTTAATTTGTTTGTTGTTTTTAATTGTCAGAAGGTTCAACAAACAGTCCATTTTCAAAGAAGAAAATTATTATGGCAGTTATTTCATACTGTAGGTCAGGCTTTGCTTAGTTAAAATGTATCATTCAATATAAACTTTGAATTCATTCATCCGTTCTCTTCTGCTTATCCTATTAGGGTCGCAGGGGGCTGGAGTGTATGGAGTGTATGGTGGCCTATCTCAGCTACCATCGGGCGAGAGATGGGGTACACCCTGGACAGGTCACCAGTCACAACTAACACAGAGAGACAGACAACCATTCACATTCACACCTATGAGTAATTTAGAATCACCAGTTAACCTAACCCGACTAAATGCATGTCTTTGGACTGTGGGAGGAAGCCAGAGTACCCAGAGGGAAGGAACCCACACAAAAATGGGGAGAACATGTGAACTCAACACAAAAGGCCCCAACAGTGCTAACCACCGGACCACTGCGGTGCCCAACTTCACATGTCACATACAAATTAAAAAATGTTAACAATGATGATCTTTACTGTCAAACCCTTGCATATTTACCATTGTTAAATGACCCTAAGTGTCAGTGATAATATACAGCATTGGGATATAAAGCTAATTTTGTACAGTGTAGAATTTGATGCAAACCTTCAAGGCCTGGAGGCTGCAGATGATGAGTTTTAGAAATACTTTAAATAATTAGAAAATGGCTTATGTACTTACACATCTTTGGAGGCTTCTGCTGGACCTGAGAACAGATGACAAGCCAAAAGTTAATTTCATTCCATTATGAAATGTAAAAGCGGTCAATTCATTTCTTTGCATTTACGATCAGTGAAATGCACAGCAGGTTTTTCATCAACAGTCACTGAATGTGAACTACACACTCACTGAGCACTTCATAGGAACACCTATGCACCAACGTCATTCGTACATCTTTCTCCAATCTGTCAATCTTGCTGCAAGAGTGCAGTGCAATGTGTCAACGGTAAAAATCCATGGACCCAATGTGCTACAATGACTTGATTCCTTTATGCTCCCAGTATATGTTTCCATAAGGTATGACAGAGCACCACATCACAAACATTGTCTCACACTGGTCTCATGAACATGACGAGTCTGGTGGACCTGAGAGGCCTCTCAAGTCAGCAGATCTGCATTCATCATAACACTGCTACCATGTCCAGTAGTACAAAGGGAGCATGAGTGTGCAGCTGACAATTCTACAAGAGTGATGTAATGCAAATATGTCATTCGAGGAATCCATGCCACAAAGAATAGAGGCTGTTTTGTGAGGAAAACAAGGCCTTGTCCAGTATACTGGGTACTGTGTTGTTGGATACTTCAATGTGCATAAACAATGCCTACACTACTCCTGTATCTGTCACACTTTAACACTTATCAGACTTATCTTACAAAAATTCAACACTTTATTGGCTCCTTTAATTGCTAGGGGTGACGAAAGTGAACCTTTAACTGGCAATATTTTAGGAAGGTGTAAAACTAACCCCCTCCCAGTGCAATCATCACATGCTGTTTCGACAAACATGAAATTTAACCAGTCATTACAATCATTATTTGTTGAGACTGAATGAACTGTTAACCAAAACCACAACTTCTGCCAACTATATTCAAAATGCTTTTGTTGCCTAAACCCAAGTAAACACTGCAGAATTCTTGCTAAGTATCAAAGTCCTGTGTTTTGTACACCTGGCATTCACCCTGACTACCTAATTGCAATTCCCTTCAGTCACAGCAGATGCATTTCCTGTACTGAAAAATGTTGCTGCTGAAAATATCGACAACAGGATGGACCCAATTTAGTGCACCCTGCAGTGACTAAGATACAGGATTTACACAGACGTGGTCATTTTCAGAAATGCTTGGGAAAAAAACCCCCACATACACACACTCAACTCATATCCGTCCATTAAAATAAAAAAGTGCACGATACAGAAGGTACTTAGCTTCATGCAAGGTGAGACAGTTTATTTGTTTGTTTATTAGTTTTTAAAGGCAACTAAATCCACCTAAATAAAATGTCTAATGTCCAATAATTAACTAAATAAATAAAATGTATTTATAATGTTAATAATTGCACATTGTAATTAGGTAGATTTAATTATCTCAGCCTTTATTTTAAACTAGATTTAGTTTAGTCTAAATTTTGCGAATGAGAAAACCTTTAAAGGTACAAGATAAGTTTTATTTAACGTCTTTATATGTTATCTGATGTTTTTAATTTTTTTAAGTTATAGCTAATGCTGGATTTATTCATTTATTTTTATAAGGGCAAATACACAGCATGAACCATTCCGAATTTAACAGCATTTACAGCCTATGTTTGTGATGCCTGTGATTCTCATAGCCTTTAAAATACAGTAAAGTCAACAAGATGCTGGAAACATTCCTCAGAGAATTTGGTCCATACAGTCCTGACAGCATAATGAAGGTGCTCTAGAAATGTTCAGCTGCACATCCTTCCGTGCTCTCTGCACATCCCAAAGCTGCTCAAGAAACCAGTTTGGGATGATCTGAGCTTTGTGACATGGCACATTAACTGGTTAATAAGAACCATTGTGATGACTTGATCTACAAAGAGGGACGTATTCTAAAATAACTTTAGACACACAGTGTATGATGCCTCAGTTGCAGATACCCACTGAGCTCATCACCACGCTGTTTGACTCTTTTATGGACCGACAACACTTTGTGCTTTGCCGAACTGCAGGCAGTCAACTGAGCTTGATTTGAATTGTAATAACATCATAATGCATTCTGCTGAGGATAATCTTACTTTTTTCTTTAATGTACAGTCGCACATTGACAACAGCGGTGGAACAAAAGCCTCAGTTGTGTCCTTCAATTGCTTTTTCATGTCATACCTTATTTTATAAGAGTAGAAATGTACCTTGAAAAGAACACCACAAGAATCACTTGCAATAGTAGAAAATTGGATAATCTACATTACACACAAATAGGCTACAGCACATTCTATCCTCGTAGAGGGAATGCTGACATGACACAGGGGCCTATTCAGTGGCCTGACAAAAGCTCATTCATATCCAAGGCAGCACATCAGGGTGCATAAGACTAGGGACAGGCAATGTGATATAGAACCACTAAAGCCGTCATTTTGAGTTTTGTAAGACCATATCCTGAAATTAGAGCATTTTTTTGTAGGACTCAACTTAATAGCTTTCCTAAAAACTTGGGCTACGGTTATGACTTTGTTACCTTGAAGCAAACAATTTAGACAGTAAATATAAGTTTATAAAACACTATAAAGTCATTATATAATAAGGAAAGTTTGGCCTGTTTTTAATGTATTCATGTCTCAGCGCTACCATTTTGCAAAATAACAGCTGCACATCAGAGCCCTTAAACTTTATACCTGAAAATGTGCATTTGTGGGTTTGACGCTGTCCCTCACTAAAATCAAATCAAAGCAAAGTTAATTTTATTGAACTGAATGTTCTCTGTGATGAATACTAGCAGGCTAACTTTCCAATTTGTGTTCTCTGAGTAGAAACGGTGTAAAACAGATTTCGCTGAAAGTCAGAAAAAAGCTTAAAAATATATATATATTTATGCATTTTTCCACATCACCATCTGAGAAAGTGACAAAAATACAGTTTGCACCATAAAGTGTTACCTTATGGCTTTATTCAGTGGCATTAAGGTCAAACAGGTTTGCGTGTGTGTGTGTGTATATGCAACTTATCACTCACAGAACAAAGCGTAGGGACAAAATAATTGTTGATAGATTGAAATAGTAGGAAGTGTAAACAAGAAATGCTTTTATCTTTACTTACAGAAACCGAAACACTTGATTCTGACCTGGTGTCAGCCAGTATGGACAAATGAGTGCAGCCACTAGTCCAAATTTATCAGAGTGACAGGATGTCACATGCCCTTGACACTGATCGCTGACCTCTAAGAGCAGAAAAAGTGGATAAGGCCTGCCACGCAGAAACAACCACAGCTGCTGTCCTTCGTAGAAAAACATACCACAGTTACAGTACACTCACACAACTGCTGAGATGCTGTGTGTGTACCTCAAGGTGGATCTCATTTAACGCATAAAACAACACTGGACTGTGTTTCCCTGTAGCTTTCTGAGCTCTGTTAAAGCGCCTGCTAAGCACTGATTAGGTACCTGCAAACACACACACACATTTCCAGAAGCACAAACACACACTGTGCTTTAATAGGTAATGGTGGGTGAGGTAATCCTGCAGATACTTCAGGAAAATTATTACCTCAATTTGACTCTGGAGCCCAGAGATTTACTTTGCAAAACTTGAAACATGTCTTAAATCAGCCTACATCGAGTGAGAAAGGTGTTTTATGAGAAAAATAAGAAACGGAAAAGCACGATAGCCCAGTGAGAGTTAGTAAAATCACGCGATACAGGATTTTTTTTTTCCATTCAAATATGTCCTCCAGGCTTTATGAATGAACCTGGCTGTTGATTAGACATTTTTAGTGCCGCCTGCTTATAGGGCACAACCAACATCAGTCAAGCGGGAAGACAAAGATGGATGGATGTCAGTGAAACTGCTTGTCTTCCATCCTCAGCGAACCCTTTGAAACAAGCACTAAGATGCTGAGAGAGAAGCTGTTCACTTAAATGTTAACACCACATTTACGGTGTCAGGTGCTGCGATCTGCATCAAAGCTGCGCATTCTTCAGACCCAGGTGCCTCAGACGAGGGAGACCCTTTGTGATCGATCTGCCACCCATGGCTTCGAGAGACCACCACGGGCATATACACACATAACCCCGCCCCCAAACAGACAGACACACAGACACACACACACACACAGACATTCTTTTAAACGTAAGGGCAACCCTGACACACTTCATTTACATTCAAGACATCTTCTCCCATTGCTGCAGATACAGTGGCAACTCTTTCTTTCACATGCACCCCCCCCCAACCCCCTCGCCCACCTCACACACACACACGTTCACCCAGTATTGCACACACAAACGGATGTACACAGAGATTCCTGAAACACTCACCCCCTCCTGTGGTGCTGGTGGCTGAGGAATTGCCACAACCCATTTTGCATCGATGCAGCCACCGTCCAAGCTGAGCGGACACGTTTAATGAGTGGATGGACGGGGAGGACAGGAGGGGAATGTACAACACATTGGGAGAAGAGGGGAAAGTGAGCAGGAGAGGTGACAGAGGCACAAAGGGAGGGAAGGTCAAAGGAAATGCCTAGCAGGGACCTCCATTGGTTGTATCCCCTCCCCTGTCTTCAACCCTTGCGCCTGCCTACTGCGATGCAATGAAGAGCTCAAAGTGAAGTGAGAGCATGGCGAGAGAGGCTTTTATACACACACACCACACTCACTGACAAGAGAGAACGAAGGAGAGGGGGGAATGAGGGGGGGGGGAGAGAGAGAGAGAGAGAAAAAGATGCTTTACCCTCACATGATTTGCTCTTTTCCTCCACCCTGACAAGGTTGCCCGGGAAACCAGGGGAAAGAGGGCGGAGGGTGGAGTGAGAACCAACCAATAAGGAGCTTCCTTTATATATAAAGGTGTTAAAAAAAAATGTAAAAAAAAAAATGAATACATTGAATGGCATCAATATATCAGCATGTTTGTGTGGCGTACTGTAAAATTCCCAAAGTGCTCTGTGTATGCTAAAATATAGAGAAGCAATACTTGTGCTTTTTCTACAGAGGCGACACATGCGTTCATGCTCACTCATGACCTAAAGCTTATATACTTGAGCTGCTGGCAGTCAGTGTGAATGAGAATATGGAAAAACCTTGAACGGTGAACACGTGGAACCACAAAGGGTCATGCATAGGCCTCTTTATAGCCCCGAGTGATTCTCAGAGCATCTCTGTTCTTCATTTCACTCATGATGTATGAGCTTAAAATGCAAGAGCAGTCACATGAGTAAAGTATGATGGCAAGAAGCATTACATTAGCACTCTGCACCAATCAAACCAATTCACACTTTCTGTTAGCGGTGTTATCTATATTATCATGGAAGTCGAGATTTTTAAAATTCAAATGAGAAGTTTCCAGAGAGAAAAAAAATGACATCATAAATTCTTTTTCTGTTTTATGCTAGACGGACTCATTTCCACAGACACTTATACAGGCCTGAGATGCTTCTTATTTGTAGACGAATTGATGTGTGCGACTAACTTCTTTCAAATTTGTCATATACTAACAATTACAAGTGTCCAGAACAACGAGAAGACATTGTGTACAGTAAAGTCAGCCTTAAACTGTTGTGCACAATCCATTGCAATCTGAAGTAAAAGACATTATAGGAAAAATGCTTTTTTGCCTCATGCTTGCTCTTTGTGTGCGCTGTGAGAGGACTGATGACACTGCCATCTGTCAGTTCATTGTAAAACTGGCAGCTGGTTAGCTTAACACACTGACTGAAAACAGGAGGAAAAAACTATACTGGGGCTCTATCCAAAGGTGGGCTGCAAAAAACAGCTTTGGACCTGATTCACCTCCTGACACAGCAAGACGTGAGGGTGTCTGTGAGGACGCAGGGAGTAAGAGATCCTGTGGAAGTCAGCGGCCACTTGGAATGGTTTGCTGCTTCCACAATGAAGGAGTGCAGAATGCCACAGAGCCCCCCCACAGCAGCTTCCACCTGCTTGGATGTACTTACTTCCAAGCTTTGGTGAGCTACTATCAGTTGCAGCTCAGATTGTGCTGATGAACAATTTTAATCTCTAAAAGATAAGCTGTTTTTTTTAAAAAGATAATCTTTCTGTACCTGTCACTGTTAGCCACCCACACAGAGAATGATGCAAAGGTAACCTTGAGTGGTAAAGCATCTGCATAAAATTCACCACGTCCAGTCTTTGTGGCACACAAGAGTAGGACAGAAGGCACATTTTTAATATCTGGGGGTGAACTGTGGGAAAAAGTCTGAACACAATCTGATCAAGAGATCATCATGGATGGTTGACCTTAGGCTATGTAAATAAGTAAGCATTGTCTAGTTATATAGCAGTGTTCAAGATCAAAAGTCACAAAATAAGACATAACAGTTAAAACGGTATAAAATGATTAAACTAATTTAAGGTGATTGTGGGCAGGTGGGTCCTAATCTCCTCTTGTCTTTAACTTAGATCTAGGTACAGCCAGCAAGCTGATCTCAGAGACCTAGCAATTGCATGTGGATGATGTAGAAGACTAATAAGTCCAAATCCAGGACATCTGATTATGAAGTGCTCTAAAAGTGATAACCAAAATTTTGCATTTTGCCAGCATGAAGAAGATCAAATTGGCATGACATCGGACCTTATAGAGGAGTAGTTTGGCAGCAACATTGAGAACCGATTCAGGAATAATTTCCTCAGGCAAAGCAATAATGAATTACATTAATCGAGGTGTGAGAAACAAAAGAATTAATGGCCATTTCCAAATCACACTGAGACACGATATATGTGTCAATAAATGTGACACAATATATATTAACACCCAGGCCTTAGCTAAGCAATCTGCTTTCTTAACAGCTGTTTTGAATGTATATGAAAGGATCTGTATGACTAGTCTAGTATGACTGTATGATGGTTACCGGCAGAGGTACGAGTTGAAAACAGAGGATCTTCTGACTAAAAATGGTCAGATTGCCCCAGCATTTTAAAAGATGTCTGTTATCCCCTATATGTTTGTAGAAGAAGTTCTAAAAGTTTTGGTGCTCGCCTTACTTTTGCTTTGGCACCTTAACAAGGTTTACAACTGGATTATCTGTGAGAAAGGTTGACAGAGGGATATTGATCAAATTTACCTCATGAACATGAATTGTAATTATTTTATATCAGCAAAACTGATATACTCTCAGTCTACTTTGCATTTACACTTTGTACTTAGCACTATTTAGGAACTGTTTGAAGGCTAACATGCTAAATTTAGTATGGCTAATACAACTTTTAAGGTACATTTTGACTAGGTGAGCTTTACTTTAGCCCTAGAAAAGCAAAAATTATTAACTGTACGCCACATAATCGCATTGCTGTTTTACCAGACTTCAAGCCAGCAAACATAGTTCATTATCAAAGTTAGAGCTGAAAAGCTTTGTCTGATTTACAGCCACAACTACACCAATTAAACAAGGCGAGTCCACTGGGGAGCGAAGAATGATCTCCCACTCAGGCCGCCTGGAAGCTTGATGAAGAGGCACTGCTTGTCACAGCTTGCCTAGACTATCGAGGCACAACACAACATGACATGGCCATCCTAATAAGTCAACAAGACAGTTATTCAGACCGGAAAAAATGTAAAATACTACACGAGTGCATATTACATGCTGTCTTCTTACTGTGCCATAGCCTAATATAGCCGGATTTGTTTTAGATTTTTAAGTTTTAGGACTGATGTTAATACGGATTTTTACAGAGAGAAAAAAAAAACAATGAATTCTCTCATATTCATTATATCAAAGTTATATAAAGGTTTAACTTTGCAAAGGTTTATTTCTCAAACTACCTGTTAGGATAAAACAGTACATATGTTTTTTTTAGTTGTTGTTTTTGTTTTACTTTCTATAGCCTCTGCAGTAAGTGCGATTTAATTAGAGAGCCAGAAACTCAGCACATCTCATGCTCAACCAATTTGTCAGTTGCGATTGATGCAAAGCAAGACAAGAGCTTCTGGTCCTGATTACTTCCCAGACTAAAATGTAATTTTAAAAGGTTTGTGCAACTTATCACCAATGATTTACATCCATTTATCTCTCAGTAAATACTAACTGCTTCCTTACATCAATCAACAGTCATTTTTTTGTTGTTTTGTTTTGTTGTTGTTTTTTTGTTCCTCAAAGTGAAGGAACATTTTGTTTTGTCATGAGTGGAGTGAGCTTTTCCAGGATCATAGTGCCTCCATCCATATGGCATGAATTGTCCCTAAATGGTTTGATGAGTATAAATTTTATGTTATCTATACCCAGCTGAACATCTATGGAAGACATTGGTCCAATAAATCAGACAGTGCTTTCTCCCACCTCCTCCTCTCCTCCTCTCCTTTTTAAAAGGACTCCAGTACAGTTCAGTGCCGCACTAATGTTCTTCTACTGGCACATGATGATCCATCTAGAGGTTGGGGGATAGGTAAAAGATTGCTGCTTTGTTCCTATCCTCTAAATTCAGTATGAAGCACACTGAATTGGGATAAATTATTTGTGTTTTGTTTTTGTTTTTTTTCTTTGTTTTTTTGGAAATGAAAAAATTTCCACTTTGAAAAATGTCTGAACCCTTTTGTGTTGACTGTCAAATCTATTTTTTATAGCCTAGAGCGCATTTAGACAACTGTAAACAGAGAGAGAGGAACATTTATAATTCTGAAAAACCAAGTTTCAAAATACATGAAAAACTGAAAGGTGTGGGGTTTTTTTTGTTTTTTTTTTATTAAACTCATTAAAATGCTTTATAGCTTTAAAGCGTGGCTGTCAATATTGGTATCGTCAGTAGTGGCCCTCTATTTACTTGATATTAGATCGATACCAAAAATTGCTGCACTGCACAGCACTACATTCCATCACCTCACGAAGGAAACTTTGTGTTGTTTTTCCTTTAAATTTGTTTAGTCCTATTTGAAAAATCAATGCTTCAATTCTTTATGTGACCACACGGGGTCACTGTTGACATTAAAATCTCCTAGGTTACTATAAGTCGCCATTATCGCCGAAGCTTTGCTGTAAATAATTCAGACAAAATCAACTTAAACATTGAACTATATATATATATATGTATATATTTTGTCTTTAAACTACTTAAGAGTTTGAGAATATTTTTCTTACTGGTCACCGGCTGTTAGATGACATCATGACTGGGCCTGCTACCAATTGCATACGGGCTACTCTTTTTCGCGCAGTAGTGTCTGGGAAATTGAGTCCGTATTCTAAATAATTCAAGACCTCGTTCCCTTCTCCTGCACAGCTAACAAGATGCCGGCCGTACATCACAAACTGCTCCTGGAGGACGCTTTACAGGACAGTCCTCAGGTAGGCCTGCGTCTCTTTTCTCATGTCTGTGTACCCAGCTGTCTCATTAAAGGCGTTACGAGCGCCGAAGTTAGCTTAGCCCAGACAGTATCCAGTACCCGTTGTTGTCTGTTTCCACTGGTCGATGACAGTTTTCAATTGACACATTGTAACAAGAATTGTAATCCCCCTGTGAGGAGTAGCTGCACCTTCCAGTCATTTCTACAGCATGTCACGGTTATCTGTTTTTTTTGTGTGTCTCTGTTGTATTTACAAAGCTACCGCCCTTCTCAGGGACTCCATCTCTCTGCCAGAGATGATTTATCTGGTGTACATCCAGACCTGTGTCAGTCACAACCATATAGCTCCACCAGAATCGGTGTCCTGCAATCGTTTTATTTTCTAATGCCGTGAAGTTATTTTGATCTAAATTCTGTTCTGTAGCCCTTCTGGGCCTGATTCCCAGGATGTGGGAGGGGTTTCCATTATCGGGCTCCCCTGGAATTAGTCAACAGTCTGCAACAGGGCAGTGTTACTGCAAAAATAACATGCCAAATTTTTACAGGGTACAAAACGCTTACACAGTGTACAAGTTGTTCACCAAGTTCGGCATTCATTTTCATGCATGACCCTGGGTGATGAATTCTGTCCTTGCTACATCTAATGCATCCTGTTTTCTGTAGTCTATTGCATCACTCTTCATGCAAAGAGGGCTGACCTCTTTGAAGGTTCTGCTTAAGGGTCACTGTCTGCTTAGTGGTTTGCTTCCTCAAAACGCGGTTCTCAAAACAAGAAATAGACCTGACATCTTTGTACAGTAACACACACGTACAGCCAAACCTCATGATGTCTTGTTGGTGTGAAATGACTCATGGTCCTTTTATTGGATAAGTCGGCTTGAGTGAACTGTAAACAGACTTCACTCTCTGGGTGTGTTCCATTCTGCTTGAACTGCCCTACCTTGCTGCACCTGTTTATGGAAAACACTTCACCGGACAGGATTTTGCCTGTTTGCATATCGACCCTGCAGTAAAATACGTACGCCTTTAGTTTAACTTTAAGTTTTGCTTCAGTATAATCCAGCTACCCACATTTCTTGAGCTCAATGACTTGTGTAGATTTTCATCTGACTTAAGGTTAAGACCAGTATTTATCATCGGAAGTACTTGTTTATTTACAGTATATCTATTCTTCAAAGTTTTTTTTATTTTTTATTTTCATTGGTCAGAAAACAGTTTTAAAAGTTCCCATTACAACATTCCAGGATGCTGGACTGTCATGTGGATTTTCATGCAAAATCCACCACAACAAAAAGCCACAGTGATATTTTTCACCTTGTGAAGTAACTGAGATCAGTTATCAGAATATTTAAGTTCTGTAAGTTAGTGGGATAAATGTTGGATAAGGTTTTTCTAATTATTTCACTTGTGCTCAGCTGTTCATGCAATTATAGTGTTCATCAGAAGAGTCTGTAATGTTTTTGTTTTTTCCCCCCTCCCCACAGACTCGCTCTTTGCTCAGTGTGTTTGAGGAAGATGTGGGAATGCTTACAGACTACACCAACCAGCTGCTACAATCAATGCAGCGGGTGTTCGGAGCACAGGTACCAAAACAAATTACTGTCAGGCGCATGCTTGCACTCTTTTCCATTTGCTGTTTGTGGAACAGAGCCACATGTTCAAACACATAATAGGAGTTTTTTTTCTCCCCTTATGTTCGTAGATGAACACGAGTTCTAATTTAACTGGCTGATTCTGGGTTTTGCATCACTGAACAGCAGCAGAGTGTTGTGTTTGATTTGATTTGATTTGATTTGGGATGCCATTTGAGCTACTGTTTTTGATGAGAAACTTACCAAACTGTAACACCATACTCTCAGCCCCACACAGAAAATTTGGCTCCTGTAGAAACAGAGCAGAAAACATTTGGTGTAGAAGTTCAATTTTGACCTATATTTACTTTGTGGTCAAAATGTTGCGTTATTAATGTAACCACGGTTCTCTGAGGTATCTCATTATTGAAAGTGCCCTCTGGTGTTTTTGCCAGCTTTTCAACAGATATTGAATCACATTGTGCCCCCCAAAAACGCTTTTTATAAATGTTCTCAGTAAGTGAAAAAATACATGACGTTTGAGCTTGAAGGAGCAATCAGTCCTTTTTGTTAAAATGTATTTATTGTCCTTCTTTCGTTCCACCACAGAGTGAGATGGGACTGGCCACAGACCAGCTCTCAAAGCAACTTCTGGAATATGAGAAGAAAGTAAGTGGGGTTCATACTTAATCGTGTGATTGCACAAAAAAGACAGAAGCCAGTGTTATGAGTAATGTCCGTGTGGGCTATGGAGACTTTTTATCATTTTGATCTGAACTTTCTGTCCTTGTGTGAGTTTGCATGTGTCCTTCTTCCTGTGTGCAGCAAAAAAAAGCCTTGAAGGAGTGCACCTCCTTTGGCAGTGTAGCCAACACAAATCTATTAAATTGTTTAGAGAAACATATGTGGATAGTTGACCTTTGTTGGTAGACTTTGTTCTGGATTGCAGGCTGAATGTGAACAGTTCAAAAAAACAAAAACAGCAGTGATCTGTAACTGCAGAACTTTCTTAGCACTCTTAAAAGGTTAAAACTCAGCATCTTGAGTTTAAGTACTTGCTTTATTACCATCTTTGACCTTGTCTGTGTTTTCTACCATGACCTGGATGACTGAGAACCTACACAGAAATCTTTGGCCTTGTTTAATGAAAGGGAAGAAATTCTGGCAGAACAGGGTGGTTATTTAAAACTTGTCTCACAGCGAGAAGATTCTGGGTTTGAACCCCAGCTGGGGTCTTTCTGAGCGGAGTCTGCATGTTCTCATTGTGCCTGCATGGGTTTCCACCAGGCTTCCTCTCAAAATCCAAAGACAGTGTTAGGTGAATTGGCGATTCGATGTGAGGTAGATAAAGTGCTTAGAGTGTTTTAATGTATGGTTAAATGTGGCTTGTGGTCTAAAGCACTTTGAGTGCTCCATAGGAGCAGAAAAGTGCAATATAAATACAAGCCCGTTCCATTTCCTACACATTAAATAAATCTATGCCACATCTAAACTCATTGCGCTTTGCTTTTTTCTGTCTAGAATTTTGCCCTTGGAAAAGGTGATGAAGAGGTAATCACCACGCTGCAGAACTTCGCCAAAACTGTAGGGGAGGTAAGGCCCGCGCTTTTCTTGTGGTACGAGTATATTTATGGGTGGTATGTGCGTGCGTGCACAGCAAAAGAGTGAGATGATGAACTATCCCGGAGTCTGTAGTTGCTTTTTTATCATGTTACAAAGGGTATTGCACCTGCGTTCCCCTAGCATGGCAGAGAAAATGAGCTCAATGAAAAGAGCAGAGGACTTTTATGACTGTGAGACCGGAACTGATTGATATGTGTATCTCACTGGATGGAGGAATATAGGGAAACAGCAGTGGGTGGGTAGATGGATGAGTAGATGATGGAGTGGTGTGCCGGCTCACGTATGTAGACAAAACAGATGGGCCTGTCACTGTCAGCCATGGGGGTCCACAAGCCTTGCCCAGTCAGCACTCATGACACACACTCATATGCTCAGAGGACACACGTTGATTGTTTGCTTGACCTTTTACCTTGTCATGCACAGGAAACAAATTTCACACTGAGATTAGGCCTAAAACTGCACCTAATCTTGTGAACTTTAGAACTTGCTAATTCACCATGTGGCTTGTTGATAACCACAGGGAATAATAGCTGAATTTGTCTGATATGCAGCCCTGTTTCCAATATCAGAGTAAACAGTAAGCTTTATTATTCTCTTTATGAAATGTACTCTTCCACAGTATGGCTTTATTAAGATGCAGGGGGAGGCATGTCTGCCACAGTGCCCCCATTTCACTGAAAATGCAATTTTCCAGCTTGCTGGCAGGAAATTTTACTGTAAATATTAAACCGAAATCCCTCAAGATGTTTGGGGGAGGCTCATCTTCTGTTTGTGTCCTTGCACGGCGTCTCATATGTGTAATCTGTTTTGTGTGGTCCAGCTGAATGCACTCCACTCCGAGCTAGCTAACCAGATGGCTGACAGCATGGTTTTCCCCTTGATCCAGTTTCGAGAGAAAGACCTCACAGGTAGCTTCTGACAGACATGGATTTAAAAAAAAAAGCCATTATCATAAAAACATAAGTAAAACCTACACGATAATGCATTTTTAAATATCTGTTGCAGATGTATCTCTAATAACATTTGTCAATTTTGCAGAGATAAGCACACTGAAGGAAATATTTGCCATTGGAACTGACGGTAAGCACATTCTTTTGCCAGTCTGAGAAAAGAAAATGACAGGAGCTTGTTACTATCTGATGCTCACGATCTTTCTGCTGTTCTGTGCAGAGCATGAGGCAGCTATGGTCAAGTACAGTCGATTGCCCAAGAAGAAGGAAAATGAGAAGGTAGAGTAACTGCCAAGTGCTTTCTTAGCTTCTCCTTCTCATTGATCATAAGCTGTAAAAGAGCATGGAACACTGTAATGCTCTCATTAATGCAGTGGGAGTCTTTTAAAAGCATTTGAAGTACAAATGGATTAAACTAAATAATCCTCTGCTGCCGTGCCTGCTCGTGGGAGTGTGACTGTAACTACACTACAGTGTATGCCTCATAATGGGTGCAAAGATAACTCTTTTTGCTATGCTAAACATATCAACCTGTTTTCTTGGATGTACAAGATTGTGCTGCTGTGTTGCTTATTTGCGTGTCCCTCTCCTGTCTGAACAGTTGAAGGCGGACTTGGTGAAGGAGGTGGCTTACACCAGAAGAAAGCAGCACCAGGCCTCACTGCAGTATTATTGTGCCCTCAATGCCCTGCAGTATCGCAAGAGAGTAGCTATGCTCGAACCAATGCTAGGCTACACTCAGGCACAGGTACTCAATCACCTCATCCGTCATCATATCAGCATTCAAATTAAGTGCTTAAAAAAGAGAGGGAAGTGATTCCTCATTAGACCAGATTTAGCTTTAATGAGATCTATAATTTTATCCTTTTCAGTAAATGCCCAACCTATAGGCATGTGAGCTGCAACATGTATGTGCAGTATGATACAAAGTGGCTCACTGTTACCTTTTATTTCGCAGACCAGCTTCTTTAAGAAAGGCTTTGAGCTGGTGTCAAAGAAGATGGACAGTTTTCTCGCTTCTGTTTCCAACATGACACAAAAGTAAGTCATATCCCATTCATAACTGTTTTGGTTTTGGGTGTGAGGTTTACAGCCTGTGATGAAATATGGCTTTGGAGCAAACATTATGGAGTATTGATGCTTGTGTGTGAGACTGTGATTTTTTTTAATTTTTTTTTTTTGTGCTCTACATAATAGTATGAATGATTTTTTTAAAAAAATGTCTTTGTATTTAAATGCTCTGTGGGGGAAGAAAAAAAATTCTGGAACGAGTTTAGATGGATTTCGGTTTTCAATCTCAGCATCCAGGCCCAGCTGGACTCAGAGGCGGAGGCTATGCGAGTGTCCCACAGGGAGCTTCTGTCTGTGGAAGACACTGTCTACATGCCAGATAAGGACACGGAGCCTGTCAATCGCACGCTTATCCAGAAGGCTGGCTACCTCAACATTCGGAAGTAAGATTAATTACACTCATTATGGCCCTATCTGAAAATCTAAGGACACTTCCTACTCACTTCCAAGTCAATATGTTAAAGGATGCCACGAAAGGAAACAAATTGAAGTGGCATTTCCAATTTTGTCAGGAAATTAAATGCGGTTCAGTAGATGGTGCCATTGATCCATGGTGGCTCCGGGAGATTTCGAATGCCTAAATAACCAAACACAACCAGGAAATGATTTTTTGCTTCTCTCTCTCTCACCAAATACACTTAAAAATAAGCCCGAACACGGTAAACAGTAAGTCTGTCACAGCAGACAAGGTGTGTCAGGTAACATGTTGACAGTGTGCGCTGTCAGCTTATTCTAGACTAGATGTATTGCAAGGGAAACTTCCTTAATGGCTTCAAGGGATAAAACTGCTGCGTAGCTCGCATTGTGATTTAGTGAAATGTCAAAGCTGTCAAACTCTGTCTCTCCCTCATATACATCCAAAGTCTTTGACAAATGTCTGTGACACCGGAGAAAAGGTTTCCACAGAATGCCATTCTGTTTAATGACACACACTGCCAGTAGCCTCAAACGCTTGTCAAATAGAGCTGAGGCCAGAAAACATTTTCTGTTTCAAATGGTTTCTCAGTATTAAGGGTCTGAGTCACCCAGGGCAACATGAGCCATACACTTAAGTATTTATCAAAGGACATTTATTTGGGAATATTTGTTGAACAGAGCGTACAAAATTGAAGGTTTACAGATGAGCAGTTGAAATGAGTCATGCACGTATAGATCAGTTTTGAAATGGGGTGACTCAGAGTTGAATTACATCCTAGCTTCGTTATAATTGCATATACAAAATTAATAGCCGAGACAAATTTAGAGCCAAAATAAAACAACCTAAAAACAAAAAAAGAAGACAACTCAGGATCTGCTTGTGGAATCAAATGATGAGGGGGGAAAAATTGTTGGTGTGAAAACGTGATTAAAATAGTTCATCACTGTTTCAACAATGGACGTGCAGTTTGTGTTTTAGATTCTCAATAAAAATTCTTCACATTACCAAAGACGAGACATTAAGTGCAAGCTAAAAAAAAAAAGACTTCTGTACAATTACCCGAACTCTAAGGAATATAGCTGACCACAGCAGATAAGTGCAGTTTTGTATTGATCAGTTATTGCTTTTAAGTGCTCTTTTTGGAGATGGATAAGAAGATGTTTGCTTATTAAAAATAAAAAATGTAAACAGTAAAAAGAAAAATACCAAAATGACAGGAAAATGGAGTTCTGTGAAACTGCTCATAGTTTTTAGGGAACAAGCATTCACGAATATACAATAATAATCGGTAATGAACATTATCCTGTTTGTATTACCACAGCAATATTCCATAAAAAATGCAATGAATGGATGAAGTAATTAAGTGTCTATCATGTAGGAGATGTTATCTTTCTGTGAGCTTTGCATAAATGTGTTTTACGAGTCATTATTAAAATGTGAGCTCAGGTGGGCTGTAAGTGACTCATAATTAAAGCTTTATCAACAGCTTTAAGCTGCATGGATTGAAAATTAAAACGAGGTGAATCTTTATTATTCAGAGAAGGTTACCTGCCTGTCAGATTTTAGCTCAAGTAATGCCAGGAATTAAGTAGTAGGTGCCCTGTTTGTGTGTTCATATCTGGTTATTGAATATTACTAATGTTTCAGTGCAGGAAATAGCACCAGCTAATAGATGAGAACACAGTGTCTTTTTTTTAATCAGAAATCTGTCATGTTTTCAACATCTGTAGTTTTCTAAAAGTATGCAAAATCACTATCCATTATTATGGATTTTGAGCAGTCATTCTAGACATGTGGTGTGCTTTGAGGGCCAGCTGTTTGTGCTGTATAATATGACCTTGTGCAAGGCTTCTGGCTGGCTGCTGAACACACATCCATTGCATGGCGTGCTTGTTTGTAAGTGGGAAACTTGTCTGTAAACATCTATAGATCTGCTGCTACAAGTATAACATGTGGTTATTTCTTTGCTCTCAATGTACGTAACAGAGTAGACAACAGGCGATACAGACAACAACTACACGTATAGCATATTTATATTTATATATGCAGTGGTCCAAGATGTTGGAATAAAATATGGCATAAATAGGGGATGGATGGATAAAGTTAACCTACCACTGCACGTGCATCTCAGTTATAATAAAATTGCAGACTAGTTTCTCTGTTTAATATATTTTCCGGGAGTCATTTTTACAGGACTAGTTCATTTATATGTGTTTTTAAAGCGGCTCATATAAATTTGTCCTGTGGGCAAGTATTACTGTAGTCATACAACCACTGGGAGTTGTTGCACTGAGTCATGTCTTGCCTTTGTCTTTGTACAGATGAGACAGAGGTCCTCTGGGGCCTATATGTTGTCCGAATTTCCCGGAGGAACCCAGCCGAGGGATTAATAAAGTTTTATCTAATCTAATCTAATCTAATCTAATCTAATCTAATCTAATCTAATCTAATCTAATCTAATCTATCATTGATTTCTGAAGACCGTTTCCTAACAAGCTGTGTTTGCTCTTTTATACAGAAAAGTATGAAAGAACAAACACCTCGAATCACCTCGAAGA
>VUQG01010635.1:14563-78891 GCA_015106755.1 Etia nguti | reverse complement strand
TTTGGACTTCATGGTGTTGTTGCTCCCAAGTATTCTCTTAGACAACCTCTGAGGCCATCACAGAGCAGCTGTATTTGTACTGACATTAGATTACACACAGGTGCACTCTATTTAGTCATTAGCACTCATCAGGCAATGTCTATGGGCAACTGACTGCACTCAGACCAAAGGGGGCTGAATAGTTACGCACACCCCACTTTGCAGTTATTTATTTGTAAAAAAAATGTTTGGAATCATGTACGATTTTCGTTCCACTTCTCACGTGTACACCACTTTGTATTGGTCTTTCACGTGGAATTCCAATAAAATTGATTCATGTTTGTGGCTGTAATGTGACAAAATGTGGAAAAGTTCAAGGGGACCGAATACTTTTGCAAGCCACTGTAACTCTTCAAACATTTGCTGTTTTGGTGTGTTTACTACATATTCTGGTATATTCAGAGTTCACCAACCAATTGACTGGATCTGGGAAAGTAAGCCAGCAACTAAACGATTGGCATTGTGAAAGATTTAAACAGACACACAAGAGGAATGGAGTAGATAGGGATCAGTGGGTGTGGTATGATTTGCACATAGGTCCTCAATAATGTTGAAATCAGTTGATTATGCACACACTTAGGATTGAAGTAACATTTCCATTTTTTCTTGCATCATTACTGAATAAGAGATTACTGCGATCACCATGTATGTTATTTACTGTGCTAGAGTGCGTGAGAAGGTTTACAGAGGAAATAGATTAGATGGGTGCTACTGAAAATGGAAATCTGCTGATTACTGCGGCACAGCTACAGAGGTTATGCAGCACTGGTTTGTGGCAAAAGTTGGAGCTACTGCTTCTGAACGAAGGCCTTTTTTTCTGCACAGTCTAAATAAGGAGGGGGTTATATCCCATTAACACCACTGTTTTCATGTTTCCCCTCCTCCCATCTCACCTTTACGGTTCACAATTCAGTACCAGAACGGTTAACATTGAAAAATAATTTATTTCAGAAATGTACTGTGATCATATATTCATTCAGATTCTGCATGATAAGCTTTTGTTGCGTACAATGAAATCACCCCACAAATAATAAAAAAAAAGTAGATGACATTTTTTTTCTGCTTTTTGAACTATGAAAACTAAGAACACACCACTGAGTCTTCACTATAGCGTTATGAGTGCGCCTGGCAGGTGGCTGGACCACGTCAGCCCTCTGTGGCGTTACTCCAGGCAGGTTTACAGTTGCTGCAGAACAATCTCTTTATAAACAGACATAAAGTGAATGATCTGTAAGCTTACACACAAGAAGAATGATCACGCACACACACATGCACGCGCACACACAAAACGCACGCACGCGCACACGTAATTGCATCTGGGACAATACAGTCACACCTGAATATTACAGAGTGGTTGTTTACATAAAAGGAAAAGAGGTGAGGCAATTCAATGACATCATCTCTTGGTGCAGGCTCGGTGCTGCCCAGCGATAGTGATCAGTGACAGCGAAGAGTTATCTCAGCAGGGAAGAAAACAGGGGGGTGGGAATCCTCTTGGTCTCTTATCAAAATCACACTGTAGAACTAGCAGCTGTGCTCACTTGTAACAGTTCCTGATGACAGTTTTGAGACTTCACCTCTTAAGTTGGATTCCAAAGCATTTCAGTAGAATGGGACTCGTGTGTGTTTATGTGAGCCAGCAAAAAGTGAAATATGAGATATGGGTTTTGTATGCAAATTGATTCCCGGCCCACATGAGGCAACACGATGCCAAAGTCTCGGGGCACCATCAACAGTCCATTCACAATTGGTGCCAGAGATCATAAATACGTGTTTCTCTATCAAGGCATCTTCGATCCACTGTAACACACTCACAAAAAAGACTTAAACACTTCCACTTAAACAGATATACACTCGTTTCATATATCTGCAGTATCCTTCAGGCACGCCGCAGTCACTGACATTTGACCTACCACTATGGCCAAATGCTGTCTGACTTTTTTTTTTTTTTTTAACGTATGTGTATGTTATAGGCCAGAGAGTTTTTCCATTGAAATCCATGATTGCTTCTTCAATGTCATTTTAAAAATCTCACAACCAGCACATTAAAAGTCTTCGATTTGGCATAAATTCCACCTTTACGCTGGCAGTTTTTACATCCAGTCCAAACAAATAATTGTTCTTTAACTTCCACAATATGGCTCCATCATATTGTCATATCAGTCTTCATCAAAGTAGAGTCAGCAATGACTTGATTTTGTCTTCTAGGCATGTCTACTATAGAATATTTATATATGTGTATATATATATATATATATTTATATGTGTGTGTGTATTTTCAAAGATTCTAGTGACTTTTTACAGAATCAGATATTACCACTGAATGAGTTAAAAAAGCAAAAAGAAGGAAATAAATGATAAAGCCATGCAAGTATTTCAACTAACAAAATAAAAGTGAATAGATGTTGCAGAGACCTTTTTTTTTTTTGTTTGTTTGTTTTTATCAGCCGGTGAAAAAAACCAAAGTTTACACTGGCACACTTTCACACATTAGACAAAAAAACGCCTCAAAAAGTATCATGGTGTTTTGATACATCCAAGCTCACTAAAAAAATAACATGTAAGTTATGAAAAAGAAACTGATGATGAAAATAAAGAGTGATTGACATGATTGGGCTGACTGCAATGCTATGTTCTTCTTCAACACAAGTAGGGTAGGTATTTTCAGAAGTTTCTATGTCCTCAGTATTTTTCACACAAAAGAGGAAAAACCAGCAATAGGGGCCCGTGAGCCAGGGGCTAGACTGCTGGGGGGCCTGTACAAGGTGCTGTGCTGGCTCGGAGGGTTGGAGCTCTGCTGGGAGGGGGTGGGAGTCCGGCTACCTTTGGGTCTAAAGAGGCTGCCTTGGCCCTGGGGCTGGCCCTGAGCCTGCTGAGGCTGAGGGCTGGGTGAACTCAGCTGGGGTGGCAGGGGAGGTAGAGGGGGCAGCGGTGGTGGGGCGCAGTGATCCGGCTCTCCTGACTCTGACTCTGTGTAGCTGTAGGCCTGCGCCCGGGATATGCCTTTCTGTTGACGCCGCCAGGAGTTGTAGTAGGTAGGGTCACTTATGTAGTGGTTGACGAAGGAGTGGGTCTTCTGACGGTTAGGATCCACCTCATACTCACTGTCGCTGCCCTGAGAAGCCAAACAAAGAAGAGACAGCGGTTTATGTTGTGAGCATGGTGTGACTCTGTAGTGTTTCCATGTGGAGCAGTTAAAGATGTTGAGGCTAAAATGAAAATGAACGTGAAGTTATTGTGTTATTCTAAGGCATCAATTTACAGACACAGCTGTCTAAAAAGCAAACACATGCAAACACTTACATTTACAACACAGCACAAGTACAGATGGACAAAATGGTCAAAGATGGTCAAAGCATGAAGGATGACTTGCTACTGAAACGTGCACAAGAAGACCGTCAACAGAAGATGGCAAAGGTCAATTTGTCTTCGGGACAAGATCTATATGTTCAGGATCTAAGACCTTGACCACACCACGTTAGCAAGACAGGGCTCGGTGTTGTGTTATACAGTGTGGCATATAAAACCTAACATGTAAGAAGAATCTGAGGGAAAGGATTGGATGGGGGCTACCAATTGGAACCAGTCGCCTATAGGGCTTTATAACATTCAAAGCAGGCAGCCACAGGAACCTCACCAAATGCAGTGGAAGTGTATGTAGGCCACCTGTTCCATATGAAAACACCAGCGCCTCCTATGGGTGAACAAAACAATGGGTTTTACAGTACATCACCATAACAGAATGATTCAAATGGCCGAGTCATGATGGTGATAATGCCACAATATGTATAAATAAATGCAGAAATACAGCCTTTGTGCCATTCTGTGTGAATGGTATGAAAAGGTAAAAGGATGAAATAAAAACACTATTTTATATTGTGCAGTGCATTTTCCAACACTAACATCAACTTTAAGAGTATATTGAAAGCACTGAAGCATTGTTAAAATTATTTTTCTTCACATTTTAACTCAGTCTGAATTCCATTCTTGCTATGTGTAAAGAAATAATAGTTCTTGCACATTCTCACCAGTGACCTTCCACCTTGCTGCAGGTTGAGCTAGAAGCGCTATTGTACTCATGTCAAGAAACATTCCATGCATCAAACAAAAAGGAACGTGATCACTGAACGCTCAGCGGGGACTGCTCATGGTAATCTAATTGCCATGAAAGCAAACTGCCAATCGGCCAGGCAGCGTCTGATTAATCACCTTGCCACAATGAACATATGCACGGTTGACTGTGCCAAAAATGTCACTGGATAATTTCCCAAAGACGCTCTTATAAGCATGCAATAGGTGCATAACAAAAGCCTGTTCTCTTCAAAGTAGTATACCACAGAGAGGGTGCTGATAATTGTGAGCGTTGCAGAAATTTCTTGCTCTCTCGGGCCTTTCATAATCATGTACAGAAACATTGCTGTTGGCGCACACTCAAAGGATACACTCCCGAGAACAGATCTCTCACTGGATATTGCACAGCACATATGTCATACATATGGCAGTTGTCTCAGATTTCCCCCTGCCTCCTGGTTCATGCCTATGTCAAACCCCTATATAAAAGCTTTTGTTTTCTCCATGTCGGCAGAGTTTATAAAAGTCCAAACAGAAACTTTTGAGTGCTGAATTATAGGAAAAGCGATCCTACATTTTGATTCTCTTTAAAAGAAAGTGTCCCGCTTTTTTTCCTCACAAATTAATCAAAGGCAGATACTGCCTCCTTTTTTCCCCCTTTCTTCTATATCGTTTTTCCTCTCAATAAGGGAGAGTCAGAGTGTGGGATGGCTCAGTATTTGTGTTTTTGTTTGCACTATTGTCACCCAGTTGTAAACACTTAAAACACTTAGGTCTGAGAAGCATTCTATTCATACCAGTCTATTTAGCAGCACAGCAACACAATAAAAACATCAATTCGCAGTGGACCAGCAAGACACACTGAGGCACTTCAAGTGGCATTATTTCACTCTAAAAGAATTAACCCAGCACTGAGAGATGAAAAACCACTCTATCTGTGTGTGGCAACGGGAAAGCGTGACTGTAGACCAAGTGTTGACACAGGGAATTGCATCCCCCTGCCTGCTCCGACACAATTTTAGAGTGTGTGCAACAGATGTTCTGACTATTAAATTATTCTGCTTACAAGTATACAGCGCTCCAATCCGTCTGCCTTTGCTTTTGGTTTATCACCAATATTTAACAGAAATAACACACGGATGCAATTGAGTAACCTAAAGTAAAGATGCTTAACAATTTGCCTCTGGGGCCGCACAGCCCTTGATACAGCTCCTTATTTCAACTCATTACAAGCTAATTACTAGAGCTGAATGCTGTGACAGAAACAGACTTTAGGCATGAAATGCAGCATTGCACCTCAGCCTCAAGGGAATAACCGTCTCATTTATGCAAGGATATGTGTAAGACAGACACATACCAGCCTGCCTGTGTCAATTATTAAGCTTTTTTTCATCATTTTGATGTTAAATTAGGCGGTGAAAGAGATTAAGACATCTATCCAATTAACTAGCGAAACCTCTTGACAGTACTTTATTTTATCATCAGCATAATAAAGTTGCCTTGTGGTCCTGTTTACAGTTGCTAGCAAAGAAGAGGGAGAACAACAAAGGAGAGGAGGAAATAAAATTAAGAAAAAAACATGACAAAGACGTGCATCAATCATGGGTCAGAATTACAGTTTGTTGGAGATAAATTGGCCATCATCAACAAACCATATAGGCGTTCAGACAATCTATCTGAAATTTGACATCGGCTTGCTGAAAATGAGCTTGCTGTCATCTCTGTGTTTGCCACCGTCTGAATTATTCCCCTTTTTATCTGGATGTGTTGCCCCAGAAATGACATAGACTTACAGTCATGTTAAACGCGCTTTGAATCAATTATTGCACTTTGTATGTAAATACTATGGTAAGCAAGATCCCAACCCCATCCCCCCAAAATTGATGCATACCCCAACAGTCGGTCCTTTATCCTCTTGTTATGGATTATTGCAAAGAGGAGGGGGAGAAAGGGGATGCTGTCTAAGTCACTCTTATTGATGAAGTGAACACAGCAGGAGTCCTTTGAGACAAAGACAATAACAGTGTATATGGGGCTGGAGGGGACTTGAAATCCCTGCACATTCACAGCACATACATCATTATGAGCTTTTAGCAAAAGCTGTGCAGGAAATTGGAATTGGGAAGATGGTACGCTTTTGCCAGTACTAAAATACCAGCTTTATCAAAGCAACGTTGTATACTGCCACCATCAAGGCAAGGCCATAAGCCTCCTCAGTAGTTCCATTCTCCAACTACTGAACTTAATATTGCTTAATCAGGAATGTTACATTTAGAGAAATTTAAAATTTTATTGTTCATTAGAGCTGCCCCAGACAGATGAAATGCATAATGGAAGCATGGGCATTTATTCAGATTTTGCCCTTTAAAAGTGATGCCTACTTTAAGGAAGCGTGTCAGTTTAATGCTTGTTTTACATGTGCTTCATCCCATCCACTCAATATAAATGTCTGCGTCTTCCCAATAACCTCTGTTTTTTTACACAAGCAAAAAGCTATTAATATCAACTCTTATTTATTTGCGGTCGCAACTGAACTTTATTCTGGGTGATGACATCAAACTTTAAACTTGGCTGGTCAAAATTGGTGTGTTGTCATTAGTGACAATCCAAACATTATAGAGAATATTCTCAGTTGAGTCTCAGCCAAAAAAAGCTGCAGTAACCACAGAGGCAGCGAGTATTAGGGTGGAGAAAGAGAACGGCAAAGAGTGAAAGAAAAAGCATGTGAGAGAATGCAGACATTTACATTTCTCTCCCATGGAATGCCACTCTGCAGAGTAAACATAAAAAACATAACATAATCTATAATATGACTCAGAGATGAGATCATTTGCCTTTAACTGGTTTCGGCCTTAAATTACACACAAAGATATTGCCACAGAGACAACCTTGGAAAGCAAGAAAGCCTACACTCTAAAGGAAAAAGAAAAGTCAATAGGTCTCTACCTGCAGGGGAGCAGAACAGTAATGGTGACCCTGTTGCCTTGCCAAGTCAATGTTGGCTTTCTCCAAATCCCCTCTTCACGAGGAGTACAATAGTGAACTTATACCTGCTGGGGAAGGCCGTGGGGATTAAGGAGGACAGACAGCACAATGTCATACTGATAGCTAAGAGTTATCCGCTCAATAAAACTTCAAAGAACATTCCTAGATTTTTTGAGCACCACTGGTGCTGATATGGTGGTCTGTCAGGAGCATGGCAGGGGAGCCTTGGGCTAACAGAAAGGCTCTGTGCATTTCACTCCATCAAAGCCAACGTCGACCCCTCGAATGCGCAGAGTGGCAGCAGACAAGTGTCGTCATCCGAGGGGGGCAGTAACTGCATTAGGGCCAAGCTTGACAATACACAAGTGTGAATGGTAGATATGTCAGACAGGCGCTGAAATGTTAAAATGCTTCATTTGAGGGGATGTTATGGTGCTGTGAAAGGTCCTGTCTGTAGCACTTCATTGTAGAGAGATTTCTATTTGATCTGGAAGCATGACTTAGGTCCCGATAAAGTGAGGTGGGGAGAGATTTCTGGCTTTGGAATTCACACTACAGACTTATTTATCTGAAAGATTTTCCAAGATAATTTGGGAAAGTGCAGAGAGTAAAGAATTCCCAGATGAAAGAAAAGACTGAAGGAAGCCTGATAGCAAGGGAATTCCAGACTACTTTCCCCTGATGCTTTTATCTTACGAGGCTCAAAACCAGAATGCAGACTGCAAGATGAATCACAAAAACCACAGAGAGGATGTGATATAAACGAAAACAGAAACAGCATAGTGTATATGCACATAAGACCAGACAGAAGAAATTTAATTTGGCTAAAAGGGTAAGGGTGAGTAAAGGAAAAAACTGAGAACGAGAATAGACAAAAGCCACGATGGCACACGCTGATCAATAGAAAGACAGACACAGACAGACAGAAGGGCACAATTTATTGATCACACTCGCTGGGTAAAAGCAGTTTGGCTCAGCACAAAGGCCACAAGTCAGACATTCTGACATCAGTTTTTAATAATCTATCAGACCGCACAGAAGACTTTAAAACTTCAAACAGACTCAAAATTATGATCGCATTTTAACTATCAAGAACCAATACAGTGCTTTTTTTTTTTTCCACAGAGGTCAATTTAACTAACTCTGATCTGACTTGCTGAAAAGGAAAATTGGATAAACTATCTGTCTGGAGAGGCAATTTTCATTACGTAGCTAGCTGGAAAATAAATTTTGCAGAGTGCATCCCCTCTCGCTGCCTTACATAACGAGTGCTGTGGCTGAGTGCAGTGACCTAGATCTCAGGTGGATGTCTGTAGAGCGACATTCTCCACAGGTTACTGCCTGGTCTAAAAACTGCTTTGCCACCAGTAAGCAGAGTCATTAATCTCTCATCTCGCCATGTGCATTACTGTAGCTGTATCTTATGACCTCTGCAGGCCAAACACATTGAGATGGGTGACACAGAAAGGACACCAGCATGAACAGGCAAAAAACACACAGTACAGCTGACAATGCAAAGCTGAATTCCTGAGGAATTCGAGGAGATGACGGTGGGTACACGTACACAGGTACAAACAGGACTGAAATACTACTTAATGCAGACAGTAGGGAAGATGCAGTATAAAACAATATAATGCTATTGCACCTGTGAGTCGGAGATTTCTGAGGGTTTTTCAGTCAGGCTGCTGCTCTCTGCAGGGATCAGGTCGTTGTACTTGGTGCTGACATCCTCGTCCGAGTAGTGAAGACTGCCTGGGCTGGGCCTGGGAGGAGACCTGATCAAAGAGTAAATGCACACAATTAGTTTGATTCAAATTGGCTGTCAAGCTTAACAAAAAAACATCAAAAAACTGGCTTTTCAAAAACAAAACCTTTTTGAATAAGCTTTCAAAATCAGGTTGAATTTTAAGTGCCAGTGTATCTCACTGGGTTGAGCAGGTTAATGAAGAGGCCCAGTTTCAAATCGACCACAAGACTGTTTTCTTCCAGCTTTCATGTCATCTCTCCACTGCTCTATTCAAATAAAGGGTAAAAAGAAACTTAAAGAATACTCCCTGTCTATTAAAACCTGGGTTAACTGTTTAAGGAACAAGTTTTATTACTTATTCTTTGTATAGATTTGTTCCTATAAAATTAGAAATTGTAGTCAAGACAATTTTTGCTAAACAAGCAAATGCAGTGACTCTAGATGTTCTATCTAATGTCTGAGACACTACAGCTAGTGCTTCCTGTCAAGCTCTCATGTGTTCTCTCTTTCTGTGTGTGTAGGAGGGCAACTAGATGAGAATCATGGGACACTCATGAGATGGCTGCTTACAGCCTGTCTCTTCTGCAGTGAATAATTTCCTTGATTCAGTCCTCACTGTGGGCTGTGGAATGTCAAACCACTAGGCTCTTGTGACTAAATTATAAACTGAACTCAAGGGGTCATCAAACAAAATGCAGCCTCAGGCTTTGCTCGGGTAAATGTTATTGCACGCTACACAAAATGATGGCATGGATTAATGTGTCAGTGGCATATTTAGGTTATCAAATTTGGAATTCAGATATAAGCTTAAAGAGTATGAGAGAGGTGGCCGGGGAAAGGGAGGATCATTAAAGTGTGGGGGAAGGGAGGATAGGGACAAAAAGGAGGTGTTCAATGAACCTTAAAACTGAAAGAAAGATGGAATGGGAAAAACGTGAAATAGTTGGAAGAAAAAGCATTCCCTAAAATGGTGCGCTTCTGTCAGGGGTGTTTTCAGTAAATATGAGAGTAATAAAAAAGCTCTTGGTTCCTAATCTCCTCCACATTTTCCACTGTTCCTAGTCCTCCTAAATAAACATCCATCTGTTTCTGCTGATTGGTGCTGGTTTGGCGGAGACTACTTGGACATACTGACTCCTGTTGACTTTCCAGGCCACAGCGTCGGCCGGCAGTCGCTGCCAGTGGAGCTGCTGGAGTGCACACACAGCCGCTCCACACATTGAAAATGCATTTGCATAAGCATTTTCCATATAAATATATTTGGAGAGCATTTCAAAAATGTTGTGGGTAAATTCCAGCAGTTTTCACAGGGCTGGTACTTTGAGTGCAGTGTGGACGAAATAGAAAAATCCACTGGGAAATCACAAAGCAAGCTCTAACTCAATTACACTCAGAGAGTTAAACTAAAGTTAATTCACTTAACTTTAGAAAATTGAAACATGTACAATGGAGTACTCCTATACAATGAGCTCAAGTTTTTCTAATTTGTGTGCTCTTTCTACATGACTGAGAATCTTAGTCAGCGGCTGAGATTAGATTCCCTTGCATACACACAGATGGATATTGACACTACAGATGAGTGGTTGTTTTTTATTTTTTCTAATTTGCTTGGATTCTGCTTAAAGGACATGTGTGGCTGGGGCTATGTAGAGAAGTGCCTGTGTCGACAAGTTCATGGGGTTACAACAAATCAGTGTGTGTTAAAAAGGAACCTATGATAAGATAATAAAAATGCATACAATTATTTACCAAGTACTTATCATATGTGACTGTTTTGAGCATTTGTATCCATCCACCTATTCATGGGTTTTTACAAAGCAAAGCAAAGCAAAACACATTATGTTGCTTACCCCGGCGGTCCCCAACCTTTTTTGCGCTACGGACCGGTTTATGCCCGACAATATTTTCACTGACTGGCCTTTAAGGTGTCGTGGATAAATACAACCAAATAAAACCAGTACCGGTATAAAAAAAAAGAAGATTTATTCATAACACACGGGAAAAGACCCAGGGAAACTGAGTTAACGCTAAAAATGCTAAAAAAATAAAGATAAAAACTGATAAAAACCCAAAAAACAACAGGTGGTCACACTTTGCATTACCTCTTCAACTCTTGAGCCTCAGGCATACTACTCTAAATCTTAGATAAAACAACAATCTTCATGTCATCTTTTATTCCTTTCTTAAATTTGACTCAAAGCTCAAACCAGTCACAGTTCTGAAACTTTGGAAACGTCTCGCTCCTAAGTTTACATCATCTACCTCACGAACACTCTTCAAATCCCAAGTTAAAATGTACTCTTTCTCCCTTGAGTTTCAATTAGTTTCTTAAGATTGTGGATCAGGCAGCAGTAAGGGGAAGAGGCCCTTGCAGTTTGATCCCAAGTTGGTGAATCTGGCTAAAGGAATTGGATCAGTTATTTATCCTCTTGATATTTACCCTCTTGAGGTAATTTGAGGGGGAGTTTGCCCAAACAGTTTGCATGTGTTTTGTGGACCTGGAGAAGGGATTTGACCATGTCTCTTCGGACATCCTGTAGGAGGTGCTTCAGGAGGATGGGGTGACTGGACCACTGGTGCAGTTGTACAGGTCATCCAGTCCTTGTGCCACTGCAGCAAGACCCATTCCTGGTGGGAGTTGGACTCTGCCATATTGAATATTTCTTTTTTTCTATGCACATTTGTATATTCATTTATATGCATTTGAGTATTGGAGGCGCGCCCTTGGAGGAGGGTCGATACATTTGTACACAGCATGTCTACTGTTTTTACCTATTAATGTAAATGCAATCGACCTACTTCTACTACCCCTCCTTGTATGTGTTCTTTTATATAACTCCATCTTATATAAAAAAATAAACTGAGGAACACCAATATAGAAATATAAATAATGCAATAAAATAAATTATTGGCAATAATTTGAAAATAAAATGTCACTTTCTGGTGATTGTTCACTACTCTCACTATAGCAAAATAGATAATTAACAAATTAATTAACATAACAACTAACAGGATTTACAAGGATCTTTTTCCAATTCTCCAGCATCCTTTCATGATCCGTTTTACAACAACGCTTTGCATCAGTGTAAATGTTAGTAGATTTTTAAGTTAATGACAGAGGAAATTTCCCCCTGGAGTATAATTTTTCGAAGCGGCAGTCCAACTCAGAAATCATCTCAACAAAGTCATAATCACAGCTCTAAATTTCTATCTGCACTCATTCCCAGAAGGACTCCACAAAGTAACCTTCAGCAACTTGCATTCCTCAGTAGTCCTCTTAGTGAGCCCCCTTATAACACAGCCAAACAAAGAATCGAGCCAAAGTGAAAAACAGCTATTGCGAGCCTACTGGGATATTATGATAAACTGCCCGTTTTAAAACACTGAGGAATCTCAGCCCACTTTCACCCCCTTCTCCTTGACTCTCGTACACTGTTGAATGAGGCGTAAATTATTTATCAGCTCTCTCATTTGGACGGAGAAGGGTCCACTTAATCCTCTCACAGCAAAATTCAGTCAGCAGCACGTCAGGTAAGGAATGAGAACCAGAGGGTGAAACCAAATCTGCCCCCTGGTCTTTACTCATTACCAGGCTCTCTTCTTGCTACAATCGCCTGAAGGGACTCATTAACATGTCTGAAGTGTTCGGGAGCTTTGTCACTCAAGAGTGTTTAAAACCATGTTAATCTACACTGAATTACTTCGCCGAGACCTCTTTAAACCCGCAACCGGTGTCAAAGTTGGTTTCAAAAAACAAAAAGACGCTACTACAAAGCCAAGAAGGGATTGCACTGTTAATCCTTCCCTCTTGATCACAGAAGAATTTGAATGCCAAACCTGAGACACATTTAGAGTTCTTTGGTTTGATAGCATGGCGTTTATGTGCTATTAGTGTGGACTTATTGCTACTGCCATATATATACTGATGAGACCACACATTATCTAAATTCTTTATATTTTACCAGATCGATGTGTTTATTATCAACTTTTATGAGCATCTATTTTGATCTCCTTACAGTAAAAAGGTACACTTAAAGTTTAAGCAGGGGCAGATTAAGTCATCGGTGTCCAACTGTACTGACATCCCTGTGAGTTGTGACTCTCTACCAGACATATTGGCCCTTGTATTAAACTCTGAACAAATAATCTCCGCACAGAGAAAATCTCTGTGAGGATCAGCTGCAAATGGCATTTGCTGTCTGACACAGTTCTGAATTAAAATGAATACAGCAGGATTAGGAACGTGTTTGATTTCTGATCCTGGTATAACGCAAAGGACTTCATCCTCTCTTTGGTATTCAGAGACCAGAGATCAAGATGTGGCATTAATCTATAATCGGAGACTCAGGTGTTGGGATTTGGTTTCCTTCGCTATGGGCTGAGTTCAAAGAGTGATGACTGTACATCTGTGCATTCTTTCCCTCTGAGCCTCCCCCTTCAAGTCAGAGACATGGTAGTAGGAAGCTGCCTGGAAGCATCTCAAAGACCTGTGCCTGCTTTGATCTGTCCTCAAGGTTACACACAAATATACTCATAGAAAGACACACAACCAAATATATTTCTCCAGCTTACTGTTACTTACATGGACATAAGGAAACAGTCAGTTAATTGATTTCAGGGGGACAGCAAAATGCATTTATCTCATTTGCATTCTTTTCACTCAAAGGATAGTATTATCCACATGACATAACTAACAGTCTGTCCAAAAACAACATGAAGGCAGCTGTCTGTAAATCCACATCTTATATACAGAATAAACAGGTTCTAATGAGCTAACAGAAAGTGTGCAGTCACATCTAAACCTGGACTTATGACTTAGTTTCTGCAGTATTCTCAGCACAGGTGTCAGTCACAGTGATTGGTTTTAAAACAAGGCCATGGCCTCAAGACCAGCGTAGCTGGGAATTCACAGAAATACAGAAGCTCATTAAGTGAGGCTGCAGAGAGTCTCTTTATATGCTGCTTTTAGATAGCAGAAGGAGTGGATTTGAGTTGTCAAGAGTATTTTTTTTCCCAACAGAACTGAAAGTGTTTCCAGGCATGAGGTATAGCTTCCACAGATTACCCAATTATTTTTACCGTATGGCTCTTTCATTTGGACATTAAATTAAGCTTTTCTTTTAAATATTATCGGAACATGAATTTTCTTGGAAATGTGTTGCTCACTCACCGGGTGTAGACGCCGTTCTTCCGGCAGAAAGAATTTTTTACAGACAGCCGTCGATTGTTAAGTTCCAGAGCGGGGAAACGGCCTTCGTCCAGGCTGACCATATCTCCGTGGGTGAGAGCGTTACAGTTGGAGTTGTTACCTGGACACACGTACAAAGACACTGTGTGACCACAGGCCAGATGGACAGGCAGGTTAGTGTCTGGGAAAGCTGATGGAACTACTTGATCTTTTTTTCTTTCTTTAAATTCTCAATACTGAAATAACATTTTACTCACAAAGCTGTGTACGCTTTTCATTACATAGGCTTTTACTTCATCAGTCATGCCTTCAGATGTCATTGTGTTTGTTTTAAAGGTTCAAATTGTTGAAGTAAATACAGCGGGGGAAACTATTATTTGATTCCCTACTGAATTTGTAAGTTTGTTCACTTACAAAGAAATGAACAGCTTCTAATTTTAGAGAGTGACAGAATATAAGCCAGAAATCCAGAAAAAAACTCTATATAAAAGTTATAAACCGATTTGTGATTGAGTGAATTAAGTATGTGATCCCTAGGGGACAACCTGCCTGTGTGCTCATGTGACACACAGATTACAATCAATTGTTATGTGTATAAAGCATGCCTGTCCAGAGAATCATTTTCTTCCATTCCAACCTCTCCACCACCATGGGCGAGACCAAACAGAGGAACAGATGAGTGGCTAAAGGAGAAGTATGTTAAGGCCATGGAGTGGCATAGACAGTCTCCAGATCTCAATCCTCTTGAAAATCTGTTGTGGTTTGTTGAAGCCAAGTAGCAGCCAAGAAAACTACGGGATTTAGAGAGTTTGAATATAGAGAAGTAGGCCAAAGTTCCTCCTGAAACGTGTTCAAACCCGGTGACCATCTTCAAAAAACATCTTACTTACTGCTTGCCAACAAGGGTTTCTCCACCAAGTACGAAGGCGTGTTTTCCTTGATGACCAAATACTGATTTCAAGCATACACGTAAATCAATGTATAATTTTTATGATATGTTTATTTCTGGGGTTTTGGTTAATATCCTTTGTCACTCCATTAAAATTAAAATAAAAAAAAGATTGTCCATTTCTTTGTAAGTGAGCAAACTTACAAATTCAGCAAGGATCAAATAATTATTTTCCTCACTGTAGTAGTATTCATATTTATGACTTACAGCAATAACAATTTTGGAAAATACACTTCTTCACTTTCTAGCCAAGCGTAAGAAGAAAAGATCAATAAAACAAAATATGTAACTGGAGCCAGGAGCTGATTAACTTAGATACCTAAGGGATTAGCTAGCTTGGGATGTTAATTAGTGAGGTTCAGAAGTGCTGGTTGGTGGATTGTGTTTTCCCTCATACAGCTAGTTGATTCCCTGTTTCCAGTCTTTGTTAGCTATTCCAACCATTTTCTGACTCTGGCTTTATATTGAACAGACAGCTCCAAGAGCTGTAATGATTTTTATAACTAATCCTCAACAGTAAAGTGAATAAGACTATTTCCTAACAAATGTCAAGTCAAGCAATGTAGATTTTCAAGTGTCCAAAAACCATGTGAATGAAAAGCAGGTTTGCAGAGCATATCAGTAGAAATTCCCTTAGAATATAGCAACACAAATTCAGTATAAATTACTTGGACAGGGCTTAACATATTTATTAAACCACCTATCATAAAAACAGAGAAACAAAAATATTTTAGACATCTTTCAAAAACTTTATGTTTTTATACCTAAATTTGAGCCGGTGTTCTGCACCCCTCCAATAAGTCAGAAATTAATCAAGCATAAGATTCAACCACTAAAGCTATTTTTTCTGTTCAGGAATGCAAGTAAAAAACTGCAATTTGGCATCTGAATCAAAAATGAATAATGTGCTTTACTATTTTTTAAGCTCTGCTGTAAAGCAGTACATTTGAAAATTCATGGATAACAACAATAATTATATTTTAGCATGAAATTAAATATCATTTCAACAATGACTGTGAATCACATCTGAATGCCCAGTGACATAAATGTTTAACTTTGACTTTAGTGTCAGGATTTTACTATATTAAACAATATAAACAGGGAGTGACAGAATGGCTTCTATAGAAGATTCGTTTTTTGAGGGACTATTTCTCACCATGTTATGGGTTAGAAACACTTTCAGTCATCCTACAGGTGGCCACAGCCAGGCCAGGACCTGCATGGTTGCTCGAGGGTACTAAAGGTCAGTTGGTGGTTATGCCAACACAGAGAAAAAGAAATAGCATTCGGTCGGTCCAGTGGCCTCTGCCAGATTCCTAGAGGAGGATATGGAGGCTTTGAGAGTGTCTTTGTGCTGGAATGAGAAGGAACCTCTTGTTTTCTCTCCATCAGTCAGAAAGATGGGCAGTGACCCACAGGGACCCCACCCCTCCCCTGCCTGGCAGTTAAACAGCCCTGGCAAAAGTGCTGAGCTGAGGGAAATACCCGCTGATGTCAGAGCTGCTCTGAATGGACAAGTATGCCCCCCGTTCCTGCTTCCTTTCTCTCTTTCTCTGCTTTTTATTCCCCTGCAACCCAGTCAGTGACCTGATTCATTCAAAAGCAGAATTCACCCCTCTACAAAACAAAGTTAACTCAATTTCTCTGCTCAATATTTGAAAAGTAATAAAATAATAATAAAATCCCTTTAATAAGTTTTACTGTTTTATGAAAAAAGGCAAGTTGTCAGATTCCATGTCCTCCATGCCACCGGGCTGGAAGCGAAACACAAGTTTCCATGATAGTTAAATGTTCCATTTAACTGCACAACTGTGTGTACTCACCTGATTCAGACTTTTTTGCATACTTCTTGCTCTGTCCTCTGATAATGAGGATGAAAACTAGCAGCAGAATGAAGATGAGTCCCACTAGAGCCACCACGACGAGGAACCACCATTCCTCATAGAAAGGAGCCACTTTTTGGGCTAGATAAGAAAAAAAAACCCAGAAAATTGGAATTCATGGTTGTTAAAAACATGTAGCCACATTCCTGTGAAGTCTGAATGACCTAAGGGGATTTAATTAAGCCTGAAAGTTAATGTAATTCAGTTCATTCAATTCTATTAACAAATACAAGAAAACTCACCAGATATGGAGGGAGAAGGTAGACTCGGAGAGCCATAGCCATAGTCGTTCACTCCAATGACCCGAAAGTCATAACTGACACCTTGTTTCAGGACGTCCATGTTGAATGTGTGCGATGTTGCATCCTTGGAGATGTCCTTGATTAAGATATCCCACAAACCCTCATCTGTAATGGAATTTAAATGGAAAAATTGGATCTGAGGAGGCTGACGATATTTGTTAAGCAAGCAAAAAATATTTAAACAGTGTCAATATGTCATTGTTAACAGGCTGTTTGTTTGCTTGATAGAAGGCTCCGGCCTGGCTGGCAGCTCCGAGGGTAATTGATAATTCTTAAAAATATTACACAATCCATCAATTTCACTGCTCTCGTAAAAATTTACAACCAACAAATTCTACAACATAAATAGCGGAGCAGCCATATTTCAAATGAAGCAGCGTTAGATGCCTTGCTGCTTGCTATGGAAATCATGCCAGAGATCATTTATTACACCCTGCTGCTTTTAAATAAATGTGTAGGTATGACTCCTTGATAGGGTACACAAATATAACCAAGTACGGAAATTAATTTTGTATGTTGCTGAACTTTGACAAACATTTTTACAAAGCAATGTAATTTCATCTAAAGGCAAAAATAAGTTTTCAAGTAACTGGATACTATAGAAGCTTATCACCCCTGGTATATGGGTAATGGAAATTATAGAAAAGGGGGATATGGGGATACTTGTTTAACTATCTTTACCCCCCCCCTTAATCTATACTGCCATAAAATACCCATCAGTCCTCACAAACCTTTAAAATGTAGGGCTTCATATCCTTTTCGATTCTCACTCAGAAGGGGTGAAACACATCTCTGCCTGTGAGTCACCCCCCATCCATCACCCTCATTGCCATGCCAGGACTTGTCAATCACAGTTGAAACAGGATGCCAATTGTCTTGACTGTAGCGCCTGAATCAATAACCCATTAAAATGCCAGGGACACTGACTCTAGGGCAGCAGATGTTGACACTTTACACCACTTTCCTTAATCAAAATCTCACAGAAGGCAACATAAGGCCAGTCATGTGGCGATCCTGTAGAGCATGGAGTCTCCAAACATCTATTAAAAACATGCTTGCTACCATTTGCACTCATGTCTCACAACCATATCGAATTGGGATGTAGATTGGATATTTATTCTTAATATT
Source organism: Etia nguti (assembly GCA_015106755.1). Lineage (NCBI taxonomy): Eukaryota > Metazoa > Chordata > Actinopteri > Cichliformes > Cichlidae > Etia > Etia nguti. The sequence continues at coordinate 60,599 of VUQG01010635.1, read as the reverse complement.
TAGATATTAATTTTTAAGATCACAGCAAAAGTCCCCTAGGCTATGGGTGGCTGACCCCTATGATTCCCCTAGGCCCCACTTTCAAAACCACTGTACTAAATCCCCTACCTGAGGGTCTGGCCTCAATTACATAGCGTGTTATGGGAGAACGTCCTGGGTCTCCAGGGGTCCAGTGAATGGTCAGGGCCGAACTGTAACGCGTGATAAATGGCTCTCCAGGGGGTCCTGGGGCGCCTGAGAAAGAATAACATAGTAATAAGTGTTTAAAAGGGCTAGTGCCAAAAATGTCAGACTTCAAAAACATCACTGCAACTACCTTCCCCTGGTCCCGTGGTGATATTTGCCTCCACCTCAGGCCCGTAGATGAAGGTCTTGGCCCGGATGCGGAAGTTGTACGTGACGCCATCTGCCAGGTCTCTGATCTTCAACCAGAGAGGGCCGGTCCCCTTCACATCCACCGTCACTGTCTTACTGACGCCTGGGGGGGAGGGGGAGTGGAGACAGTCGGCACAGGCCACTGAAGACTCTAGACAAACACACCACATTTAAAGCAGGTCTTACACAGGCCAGGCAATGCGCAAGCACACCCAACATACGCAAATGCACACACAGAGTAATGGAATTAGAAACATTTTGGCATTTTGGCACCGAAGCCATGTATTATTTGAGATGATAGTAGTAGATATGTAAAAGGTTGCAATGAATAATGAGCTGTTTAGCTTGATGTAATGGTTAGCTTAGCTCAAGAAATGCACATCACAAGATTGCGAGAGGGTCGATTCACACGCAAAAGCGTTAACTCTAAAACTTCAGATCTTGTAGTGTGCATTAAGCTTTTATAGCCAGCAGCCATTTAGTGCAGAGAAAGTTGACACTGTTAAGAATTTGTTACCATCTACAGGTGTGGAGGGTTCATAGACCAGACGGTAGCCCTCAATGATGCCATTAGGGAAGGTGGGCTCGCCCCAGGACACATTGACAGAGGTGGTGGTCAGTTCGCTGAAGTGAATGAAGCTGGGAGCACTGGGAGCTGAAACATACGGAGGTCAAAAACATGTAAAATGTTTGCAGAATGACTCTGTCAAATAATAAAAAACAACCAGATGAGTGGATTAAAAAAAAAACCTTGCTTTTCTAGCCTTCAGCTCAACTTCTCTCATGAAATACCAAGTAAATTTTTGCACGAGCCATTTTAATGTCATGAAATATATTTCTTCTGTCTGATCAATGCGGTGGTCCTTTCCATGGTTACATCAAAGGCATCAAACAGAGGCGTGTATCGCTAATTCAGTTTTCTCATCTGAACAAAAAGCAAAGATGCCAAATCAAGGTTCTATAATGGTACATAAACTAATGGTTGGTGTTACAGCATTCACAGTCATTTAGAAATTTTATGGAGGTCCAGAACCACTGCTGCAAGTCTGAGTCTTTGCGCATGAGCAGAACTCCACTGATTACATAAAAAAAATAGTTTTGCTAAACTACATACAGATTTAAAGGGTCTGCATTGCTTACGTATACTTGTTTGACCTTGGGCAGAGCAATTCATAATCACAATGAACACCCTTTGCCTCGAGACCCCATTATAGCAGGCTGAACTCTTGAAACCACTGTGCTGAGAAACACATTTTCCTCTGCTGCCTTCAAGCTTCTTGAGCAGGAGGTGAGACGCTTGCAATAGTACAATAGACACAGTAGTAAAACGCATCAAAAATGGCTTCCTGTACAGAGAGGTTTTTTGGAAGATAAATATTGTTTTGACACGTTTGCAGATGGGCACCCTGGTAGAAAGTCCCACAGGTCACAGAATGAAGAAGAACAAAGAAAGGGGGCAACGCACTGGGTCCTTTTTGATATAGCATCCCTGTAGACTCAAAGCTCGCTGACAGAATTTTCATAGCATCAGACAAAAGACGAGATTCAGCAAGTAAGTTTAGAATGGGTTAGCTGATTAGAAACTTATGCTCCATGTGTGGCTCCGCTAACATCGTTTGGCATGCTGCTGACAACAACGATTAGCATCATCGTCAAATCAAATTCTTTCCCCATGGCTGACTCATCCACTTTGAGAAAACTCTCAGGGTTCTCTAAACTAACATCGGCGCTGCCACCAGCACATAAATATGACAAATGAATAAACACGGCTGTACATGCTCTAATTTATCTGCTTTAGTCTTGTCATGATGTTACCACATTTGTCTTAAGCTTGTCTTTTCTTTCAGAGAACATCTCCATCATGTGTGCGTGCATTATATACAGAAATATTTGTTTTACTACACTGCTTGATCCCAACCGTTATGCTCTTTCATACTGATTAAGGATTTTGCATGGCCGCTGGCGTCTAATTGTCACATTTACCTGCTTGCTGAGTGCGTCCCCTCGTTGGTGGGCTTCGGGGTCCATCCCCAGCGGCGTTGAATGGAGCCACACTGATCATATAGGTGGTGTAACCAGTCAAGTTCTTCAGCTTCACCCCTCCTTCAGGCATAAACAGAGTCCGCATCCGCTCAGTCTCGTTCTTACGCTGGAATTCCCAAAAGTAAATCTACATGGAATAGCACAGACATAAATAAATATCTACAGATACTGTTCAGGGAATGCAGCAATTTCTGCTTCTATAAAACTCAGTCCCATTTCTAACTCCCCTATGGGAAATACACAATTATATTTTATTCCCTGCAAATGTTTTCTTGAGCAGCAGACGGAACCTTTTACTGAAACCCCCTCTGGAAAACGCTGTTCGCTAAAAGTGTAAAATTATCAATTTAATAGTGATTAACAACAGATGGATGTAATCTCATGTGAACCACTAAAATGTAAATATTTAATGATAAAAACAGAACACTGTTGTATTGTTACGCTGCACTATAAAAGTGAGCCGATAAGACATGTTGAGCCTGGGCCAGATGCGGCACTTTGCAGAGACTCTGACCTTGTATCCCTGGATGTCTCCATTCTGTGCATCCACAGGTGGAGGGTCCCACGTCACATCCAGCTGGGTGGCTGTTGCGGACTGAATAGCCACATTCTGGGGCGGGGCCGTCGGCACTGTCACAGCCATTCAGATATATCGCATTTAACGATGACGTTTTTCGATTTTATTATTTATTTTCATTACTATGCTCATTGTGTTTACTGGGGAAATGACAGCTTCAAGGAGAAACTATTCAGTAAAAACAGAACAGACTCGGCATTTAAGAAAGATAAATGGCCCCCCAAAATCTATTTGCCCATAAGAGGAAGTGTGCATACCTGCTTCTCCAACAAACACCTCCTGTGGAGGGCTGGTTGGGCCCTCACCCACAGCGTTGTACACACTCATGCGTATCTCATAACGCTTGTGTTTACTTAGCTCTGCAGTAGAAGTAAACAGTTTAGAATATAAGGTTAGGAATTATATCAAACACCCCCATAGGGGAGTGACATGCATGCAAAATCCCTACATGGGAATATCTTCCCATTTATGAAAGTCGCCATTGCTCTGCAGTTAACCGTAAAGAGGTCTGCTGACCTCTTACCCATTTCAGCATCCCTACACCTCCGTATTGGTGCCCCAAACAATTAGTTGAGTAGCAAACGTAATAAGTAGGATATGATCCCTGAATGGCTTCACACCCACCCACACAACACCACTACATGGAATTTTACACAATTTTACTGCTGCCCTCAGAAGACATTTCTATTTCAATTACAAATTCACAGAGTGACACTGTAATTATGAGTCTGTCAAATTGTGCATTGTGGGGGTACAGGAGAAATATGTGACCATCTGCTTTTGCAGTGCTCATCCAAATAAGCTGACATGTGCAAACCAAAGAGCATGCTGGACCAGGCACGCTTGTGTATTCAGTGTTCAAGAATTTCTATGTACAAAGCGCTCCACTGGCCTCAGTAGAAGTGTTTGTACCGAGCAATGTGATTATAAGCAGCCAAATGTTGTGTTAATTTGCTTAACACTCAGCTTTCTCTATCCTAGGAAGCCGGGCACTTGAGAAAAAATTGAGATCCAAAAGGAAAATAGTTTTGTTTTTGGTTTTTTCAACCTAATTTGTTTGCAGATTGAATTATTGTGTTTATACGTGTACTTTTGAGAGGCAGAGAGATAACGAAACTTACTGTCTAACTCATACTGGGTGAGCGTTGAATCACTCAGATTTCGGAGGCTGTAGGGAGCTGCAGAAAAAAGTGATAAAAAAAAGGCAAAATGAGAGCTGTTAAGTGGAGAGACAAAGGTAGTAGGGTTCAAAGTCTAAAATTTGCTGCTGTTAATAAGGGCAGCAACATTATTATAAGAATAAACAACCCAATGATGGTGATCATAGCTCTGAATGAGCAACAGAGTGAGTCAACAAGAGGAAAATTATAGGCCAAGTTTCACAAAGCAGCAGAAAGAGAGAGGGCTCCAGAGTAAACCTAATAATAGCCTGCAGCTGATAACCACTGATCACAAGATGAAATGTTTTGCTGTGAAGTGTCAAGACCAGTGGGGAAATCTTGGCAACAGTATAGGCCTTTGTGAGAATTTTCCTCTAATGGAAAAGGGGCTGCTGACGCATAAAGACAGCATGTGAATAATCAACCATAACAGAGACTTATAATTATGTGTTACTGAAGTAAAGCGCAGGATTGGTTTTTTTTGATGTGCGATTTCTATCCTCAGTTATTTCTTTATGGTCTTTAAATTCATAATGTCACATTTCAAAACGCACACCGGAGAGTTCCAGTTAATGCAATATACCACTTGTTATAGTACACAATTCGTTTTTCTTAGGATCCTATAGTGTAGGTGGTGGCATAATGAAATGTATTTTGTTGGTAGCAGTTATTTCTCACCAGAGAGCTCAGCCCAGGCGGATGCACTGTTGACTGTATGAATATAACTGCGGAGACGGTCGTACAGCAGCTCGCGGTATCGAATCCGAAAGCCCAGTAAGATACCATTTATCTTCTCCTCTGAGGGGGGCTGAAGAGAAAAATGTATACTTAATGTTAGTCTAATGTAGCACATCCCTGTACATCTGATACCTGCAGATAGACTGGAAGACTACATGCGATCCAAGTGATCCAACTCATTTTAACAGGAATTTTGATTGTTTTTTTCTTCACTGCAAAAAAACTGCCAAAAAAAACACTTTATTGCTGCCTTTTGTCATTAACTTAGTATCAACTAAGAAGACTTACAGTAACTGTTATACACAGACAGAAAAAAAAAATCACACCATATCACACCAAGCTGCAGAAAAATCCCCTTTGATTAAACAATGGGAGGAACAAGCCCACAGGAGGAAAAAAAACACACACAAGCAACTCTCTATCCTCATAAACTCTACAAGTGTTCTCCATAAAACTAAAATTGTGTCTCAGAGCCTTCTGTTTTTCTTTTTATGACCTGTTAATTCAGGTGTGAGTGCGGGTAAGGGTGCTTTTTATTAGGCAGATAGGCAGGCAGTGTGTGTATCGGTCTATACTGTAAGTATAGGCCTTGCTGTTTGCTATCAAGCTCTCTTAGAAGCCACTTTCCCACACTTGAATAGATAACGGAGTTTCAAAACAGCAAAATATATATATAAAGTTATTTTGTAACTTACCTGCCAGCGGATCAGCACTGACGTTGTTGTGTGTGGCGTGACAGACAGAATTGCGGGTGCTTCGTCAGGCACTGGGGTAATAAAAGTGAAATAAATTAGCTAAATTGACCTGAAAATCTGCACAATTCAAGATGCTTAACCTATCCATGTGCAGTGGCATTCATGGAGCATAAATACACAACAGCCACAACAGAAGAACCATTGATGAGTCAGAAATAGCAGAGGGAAAGATCAGCAGAGTTTCTTGATTTGGATAAGCACCAGTGGGCAAACTTTTATTTTCTTTTATAAAGTTGCTCTTTTGTCTCATGATGGTGCAGCTGTTGCACACTTGACAGTTTCTTTGCCAGTAATGTCCAAATCACAGCAAAAAGCAAATTAATGCAGACATAAAACTGTTTTCACAATAATACGGATCATACCTCGGACTTTTCATTTTTCTTTCTATAACAGTGTTTAAGTGTAACCCACATTTTAAATAACAACTTGATACTGTACATTAACATATCAAAGATACCACAAAGGAATAGATTGAAATTTTGTCAAAATGAACACTAGCTGTTATAAACTGTTATGTATGCATGCATTTTAACATTATTCCTGATTTACAAGAGTCCACACTGGCTGACAACGTGACAGTGTCACTAAATGAAAATTACCACATCCGCCAAGAACAAACAAGCACATTTTGGCTTGAACTTGGACTGTTTTAGTCTTACCTTAGTTAACAGCAATCAAAAATAGACCCACTTCTTTCTGATCAAGATAATTTATGCATCATGTCATCAAATTTTTATGCAGTAAATGATGGGAATAAAGATTTTTGCTCATAATGTTACTCTTACCATCCTGTAGAGTTGTGATTGCTTCACTTTCCTGACTGTACTCGCTGTCCCCTATGTCATTGGTGGCTTTTATTCTGAACTGGTAAGATGTGAAGGGTTTCAGCCTTAGGGATGAAAGCACAGAAAAGCACATCAATCTTTATCACAAACTACAGCACTGAAACTTCAAACTTTTTAAACTCCATACATCAAAAAGAGAGTCTCACTGCGAGGTTTAGAAGCAAACTATTAGGCATACTTTAAACCAAACTGGAACCTTAATGGGAAATGCACTTTTACATTTGTACTTGTTAAATGCATTTCCATTGTTTACTTTCCAAACTGCAATCCTCTGGAAACATTATTCTTTAAAAGAACACATTTCTTATGCCAGCTATTCAAAAGCTAGGGGATTATTAAAGAGAAAGCATCAGCGAGGAGTGTGGGAACACATTTGTTCTAATAAAGGGAATGAAAATGTGAAAATTTACACCTTAACATAACCAGATGTCGTTACCTGATGAGTATACTCTACCTGGATACTATGTAGGTTGTGGCCTCATGGCTGACAGATGCTGAGTGGACTGTCCAGTTGCTTTCAGGAAGCTCTCTCAGCTGGACCGTATAGTAACGCACGGGGGACAGGCCGTCGCTACCTGGCTCCCATGAAAGTAACACCTGGCGAGCCTGAACGTGTTTTTGAGGAACCAGGGGGCGGCTGGTAGGCTGAGGACGAGCTGGAGCAAAAACAGAGGCAAGTAAGGGAATGAGAAATGGGCAACTGAATACAAGAACGACCGCTGTGTGTGCATGTGACACATGAATTGGGGCAAATTGAGTGTTTGGAGCAGTTGGAGATGTGCGGGGGAAAAAAACTGGAGCTATTAGAAACTGTTTTTTAAAAATATACTTCTTGTTTTTCATTTACTCACATTTGCATGAGCTATGTAGAGCTGACTAGAAAGAAGAAAGTGAGATTCTGGTGCTGGAATGAAAAGTAGCTGAGAAACTAAAGTAGCAAAGTACACGATCCACAACATGCCTTGAGGGAAGCAGATGGACTGATGCATTCTCACAATGACATCAGAGTGCTTCCAATAAATACCCACAGGGCACAGACACTCCTCTAGAAAACACATCTGCTCGCTGAACTGTTGACTGGAAATGAACTAAGTGCAATGAAGGCTTAGTGCAGCTCTCTGCATGTTATGCCATTACTGAGATCATACACCTGTGTCTGGTCTCAGGTCTCAGCACCATTTATACAACTGTTACTATATTTCCTGCGTTGTTAGAGAAATACAAATTATGTTACTACTACGCTTCCAAACACCACTTCATCAGCATCAAATGGAACATTTTTTTCATATTCTCAGTTAAATTGTTGTTTTTATCACTCCCCCCACATATCCAGTGCTCTAATATGTCAGTATTAAAATCCATATCGAGTTACCTCTTTTCTCCGTGGTAACCACGAGTGCCTCGGCCGCCTCACCCCAGCCTTTCCTTGTCTGTGCCGTGATGCGAAACACATAGACAGTTTCTGGCTTGAGGTTAGTCACCGTGTACTGGCGGGCGCTGGGGTTCAGCACATCCACTGTGGCTGTGTTGCTGTTGGTGGAGTTAAGGTGGTACGTGATCTGGTAGGCTGGAGAAGAGATAAATGGTCTTAATAAAGTTCTCAAAGATGCTCTGGGTTAGACTGAAACATGTATTTCAGTGGTATTTGAAGTAACAGTTGTTTATACTGTTAATAAAAGGGAAATCAAGCTGCGCTGCAGACAGCTGCGTTCCTTCTGACAGGATTTCATTAGCATCTGCTCCTGCATGCTACTTTGTAGGTCTGTCACACTGGACAGTTTAAACTAAATTATCCAACAGATGTTTAATGGAATAAATACTCACAAGGAAATCCCCAGTAAGCCAACAAGGGAATCCCAGTCCCTTTATTACGAACCGGAAAATAACAAGACTTGATTTCCCCCAACGAATACTGTCTAATCTACTTAGTTGGGGGAAAAAACCCCAAATCAAAGTTTGCAAAAGTATGTTTACAATGATTGGGAGCAAAAACTGTTGCAATTGATTTCTAGACTAGAATTAAGGGCCAAATCTTAATAAAAAACATTTTGTATGTACTAACCAAGTATAATGCCGTTCGGCTGGGCAGGGGACTGCCAAATAAGGCGGACTGACGTGGTTCGGACTTCAGGGAACAGGATACCCACTGGAGGTCCCGGGACTGTGAGGACCAGAAAAAGATTTAAAGTTTTTGCAGACATAACATAAAGGTAAGCCCTCCCTTTTCTTAAGTCTCCTACCATAATATTCAGCACAATATAAATTGCTATTTATTTTTACATAATTGTAATGCTCAATCTTGCTCTGTCCTCTGCTCCTACCATCATCCAAGGTCCTTTCAAGAATGGGTGGAGAGCTCGGCCGTCCATCTCCAATCCGTGTGAATGCCAGAACTTGGATCTCATAGAGCACATATTTCCCCAGACCAGTGAGCTGGACACTGTGAGTGGCATTCCCCTCTACTGTCCAGAAGTAGACTGGACTGTCTGAGTCTTTTTCTTTATACACCACCTGACTCGGTGAGGAGACAGGAGAAAGAGGTTGGGAAAAGTAAATGTGGAAATTAAGTAGTACAAATAGCCTCACAAACCGCAACCACGCTGTGTATTTTACTGCTTAAAAGAAGCTCAAGTTTTTTCCAAACTAATTAGATACTTCGGAAAGCTCAGTAAATAAAAGGTGTATAGCTGCCAAATATAAAAAGCAGAAATAGACCTTGTAGCCCAGAATGAGCCCATTCCTGTCTGGCTCTGGGACTTCAAACCAGCGCACCAGGATGCTGCTTGAAGTAGTGGCAAAGGCAGAGACGTTGGTGGGACCACTGGAGGGAACTGGGAAAAATAAGAGATTAGAGGGCTGGATAGTCTACTGTTTGCCATATATTCCAAAAAATATGTCATATATCCTGTGTATATGGGCAATTACTGTGTACATACGGATCTAAAATAGAGAAGGATTTATTATTTGTGTTTGCGTATGCACACAGAAGCTTGTATTATTTTGGCCTGGTGAAAAAAAAACCCTCAAGAAAAGGGCTCTTCTCCTCCTTGGCACTCATCCTTGGACAATATGCCTGATTCCTAAGAATTTGCTGGAGTATGGGGAAAAAAGAGCACAGAAATTCCACATTTAAGTCCATGTGTTCTCAATTTCCTCAGACTCCATTCTTAGCTCCTTCCATGTCTTTCTGCCCAATGCCTGGTGAAAGCGTGAAAGCAGACGCAAGGACGGAAAAGCAGTGTCTTTGCTTATATTAAAGAGGCTATTAAAAAGACTCTAGCAGGGCATCTGAGCAGGAAACAGTCTGCTCATGGATTTACCATATGGCAAAGTGTTAAGTGTTTGTTTGACACCTCTAATATGACTAATAATAAAGATATTCAGCGCAGATGCTGCAAATACAGTATCACAGAAGTAATCGGCGTGTTTTTATTTCTGGATTGTGAAAATGTGTTTGGTGTTCACACAGAAATATGTGTGAGGCAATTTAGGAATTTGACCTTTAACAGAAAAAAAAAAAAAGACTTGACTAATGTAGTGAAGTTTGTGCATTACTTTTCCAAACAAAACAGTGTTTTTCCACAGCGTGGAACTCACCAGACTCCCGTGTCCTGCCTCTGACCGGCTGGCTCCAGGGTCCCACTCCAATGCCGTTGACAGCCTGGACCCTGACCTCATACTCTGTCCACTCCTCCAGGTCCTCAATAGTAAACTCTCTCTCCAGACGGTCGGTAATAACATGGGTGAGTGGATGGCCCTGTGAGCCTGCACGGGAGTACTGAACCCTGTAGCCCACCTGCTCTGCATTCCCATTATATTCCCATTCAGGCAAAGGCTGAGGGGAAGGAGATGGTGTTCACATTGAGAGAGATTGGAATGAAAAAGTGCATTAAAACAGGCCTGATTCCTTCAACTCATGAAGTTTTTCTTACAGTGTGACATCGCTAACAAAAACTGGCACATTAGAAAAAGATCGCTCCTTACCATCCATCGTAACCAGAGGCTTGTTTCGCTAGCGGTGCGCAGGGTGACGTTGGCGGGGGCCATGTCGGGAGGAGCTGGTAGGGTCTGAATTTTTCTGGAGGGCTGGCTGGGAGGACTGGTACCCACTATGTTCACCTGACGCATGCGAAACCTGGTATATGGATTTGAACATCATTACATGAATGTAGCTTGTAGAAAACACTTACTTGATTTCAACTGTAGTCCTGAAACTGGGAATCTGGCAGCTTAAAATGAACCTGCAATGATCAGCATTATAGTCGCACTTGCATCCTCTTACATGAGGCTTATTGCATTTGAACAAGATCAGAGCACTGAATATGAATAAAGCATGAATATGCTGAGAGGGGGGCTTATTTGTGTTATGGCCTGAATATGCAAAACAACAATTTTTTGCATTTAACTATATTGAAATGAAAAGTGGCAGCGCTGATGTTGGAATGATGAGAACTATAGCTGTTGTGAGCCTTTAGGGATTGGCTCAGTGAAATGCTAATTGCTTATATTGAATGTGATCATGAAAAACAAGCCAAGATAAAAATCAGGCCTAGACTTAAAAAACTTTTAAAAGAATCTTGAATTCAAATTAAAGGAAAACATAATAAGATAAGCTGCTGGGATACGCTGAAATGAAAGTGCACATACACAAATGGCACATGATTATTTTCAATTAAAACTGGCATTGCTAAGTTGTTAACACTAATACTGATGTGACTTTGTGTGTGTGTACAGAAGTACAGTGCAGCAGATCAGTTTTTATTTGTTCTTTTCGGCATGTGTTCTGCCACGGGTGTCTGCAGAAGTACTTTGTATTTGATAATTTTGGAACAAAAATTTGTATACTTTATCTCTCACGTGGATCAAATTTGATGCCTGTCTTAACCAAGCTACACTCAGGTACACAGTATAGATTCACAGAAACAAGTTTCCAGTGAGTTACCTGTAAAAGGTGTATGGGTTGAGACCTGGCACCTCTAAGGAGCGAGCCTCAGGTTCATTGAACACCTGGTGGACCATCAACCAATCCTCATTTTCTCCTACCGCACCCACCTGGGAACAAGACAACAGAGGTGTCAAATACTCCACCTGTCTTTCTGAGGAACTGAGGAACAGTGAATTTTTACTGAACTTTTTAAATAACAAAAAAAAAAATGTATCAGTTCCAGTTAAAATCTGGCTAACCTGGGCCTCCACCAGCCAGCGGGAAATAGAGGTTTTGCCGTCATAGCCAGGTTTGAACTGCAGGTTGATGGAGCGTGGGCCAATATTGGAAATTGCCATGTTGGTAGGAGGGCCAGGAAGCTCTGTGAGGAAGCAAAAAAACAATTAAAAGAGTCACATAAAACAATAGCTGGGCAGATATTACTATGTCACTGGAGAATGTGTGCTAAGATATGGATATTTTTCTCTTGCTGCCTCTTCCATAGGGGCAAGTTTTTGAGTCTGTGGACTACACAGGAAAATCCATCAACCACAGCACCCTCTTGTGGCAGTACAGATACTGCACACATACATTTCTCCGCTATCTCATCCCATTCTCTCCCGAGTGCTCCCACCTTCAGCCAAGACACCAAAAAGAAGATTAGATTTGGAAAAGATGCTTACACACGGTACACAGATAGAGACAATGCCATGAATGTCAATTACACTGCAGTTATCTGGAGATATGATTCAATCTGATATCCTACTTGTTTACACTTGAGCTGAATAAACAATAAGAATGGATTATTCACTGGTAATCCTGGAGAAGGGGAGGGGGGTGCAAATCTGAAAATGGTGAATTCAAAGAACAACAAGAAAGCATTTTTGTGTATATGAATATCAGCACTTTTTGTGGTTGTCTAGGTAGGATTGGATAATTTATGCAGGTGCAAAAACGGATTCATTATTCAGCATTTTTTACCTCATAATTTTCTCTAGTTAAATATTAAACCTACTAGGCAATCCCCTCTTCCCAAAGCGCAATATAGTTTACGTAAATTCTAGTTGAAGACATTAATCCAAACCATAGCCCATCGGTATGACCCAGTATTATTAAAAAAAAAAGATATCATCATTGCCATGGGGATACTAAACAGTTTTTTCCAAGATTGCTTAAATGTGAGTATATTCAATCATAATGAAATGCAGATTATGTGTCGCTGTAAAATTACCACCTCTAAATTATTTGCATGACTGATTATTGAGGCTGCTTTTAGCTGGGTCATTACAGTACAGTTGCAGGCACATAGGCGTTTTCTTTATACCTATACAATGGGAGTAATTGCTATTCTGAACGTAAGTGCTACACTGAGGCCTGTTCTCAATAAAACCGCCTGTCATTTCACAGGTTTCACAGATGTACAGCCTCTAAATGTAGCTCCAGTAATTGACGTGGGCATTGTGTTTCTGTTGCACCGTTTTGCAAATATGAAATCATTAAACACTGTAATCGTCCTTAATGCTATCGAGGGAGCTATTATTTCATGAATGTCGGGGAGATACGTGCATGTGCAGGATTTTTTGGGGGTTTTTTTTTGCTTCTGTCCTAGATGAGGTGACCGGGGTCAGATTTCATTGTGTCTGGCGCCAGACAACATTGAGTGTATGCACCGAGTTCAATGCGTGACAGTAAATCTACGGGAAGGGAAGGTTCAGTAAAGGTCCCCAGCTGCTCATTAATTTGAATAAAGACACAATTTTGACTTGAGAATTAATTGAGCTTGGAAAAGTTTTATGATTGTTAATTGGAACTGCACACTGCCTGAGAATGAAGGCATGCGGATAAAGGTAGATAAAAAATTAAAAAATGCTATGGCACTTATAATGTCAATCAATTTTTCTAACACTTGCTGGGTGCCATGTAAAGCATGCTTTCATTCACTTTCACAACATGCCACCACCTCTCATCATAATACACATGAACTGTTAACAGATTTTACAGGGACTATTTCTTCAAGGAGCACTCAACCAAGGATGAGTGATACTTAGCCTCAACACAATTGTGTAACGTCTTCTGTTCCAGAGGGCGCTCTCAAAGTACGGAAAAAATGAATGCTGACGATGTCTACAGTGAGACTGAATGAACATCAAAACAGGAGCTCCCAATACAAACTGACATTTTGGAGAGGGACTTTAGTGGACGGGCACAATTAAGGATGCAACTGCAATGTGAGAAATGTAGAATCTAGTGTGTAAAAGTGAATATACATATACATGACATAGTGGCTTAATCAAACTCATATAAATAAGTATATCTTAATCCATTTTCACACATGAACTTCAGACAGTGTCAGAAAAATCAGGAAAATTGTCTTGTTTTTTTGGGGGGAAGCGTGCTGCCGGAGGAGCTGACCACTCACAAGCTGTGAAGTCACTGAACTTTTATGTGCTTTTCTCATACTCGCAAGAATTGATGCAAGCTGACATCACACAGGCTTGTAGTATAAGCTAGGAGGTTAAAGACTATTTAACATTCAATATAGTGCAGTAATTTGTGTTCTCATGTGCACCTCTGCCTGGTGATGTTTAGAAAAGTTCAGTGCTGCAGTTCATGTTTAAAAGCTGCTTTTAGTGACAGATTTTTTTTTTTTTAATTACTCTTTCATATCATCTGGAATAAAGATTTTTGGGCATACTGACTCTCATGTATCTGTAGTGACTGCTTGGTTACTAACCTGGTGGGACACCAGAGGAAATGGTGGAAGAGGACAGCACTCCCTGGCCCTTGGAGGTCATTCCTGCCACTTCAATAGTGTAGGTGGTGAGAGCAGTGAGCCCGGTGACCCTGTACTCTAAGGTGACATTGGGCAGGTAGTGGGTGACTCTGGTGTTTGTTCGGTTGTACTCCTCCCAAGAAATGCGGTAACCTAAGGAGAGGCAGTGATGAGTGAACACGGACAGATTCACGGACAGAGAATCCTCCAGGGGAAAATTTGACAGCAGTTTTACTACAATAGCAACTCCAGGCTTGCGTGCTACAGGGCAAGCTAACAGAAATATTAAATTAACTTCATCAAAAATTGAATATAGCAAATTAAATAAGCCTGTGATTATACCTCCCTGCACTCACGCATCCTCCGCCCACTCCCATACACACATACAGACACACAAGCTCGCCCTCTCAAAGTTAATGCAATTTGCTCCTTGGCCAGCAGCTCTTTTCATGTGATTGCACAAAGCATTAAGCAGCATTTCTTGCCAAATCAATAATTTCACATGGCATGTCAGTGTTTGTCTCCTGGGAGCGTGCAACACATTGAAATGTTGGAAAATACTTGAAAATATGCTGCTAAATATCAAGCTGTGCAAACATTTAAAAATTTGTTAGCTAGATTTTTTAACGTAAGACTCAAGAAAAAACATTCAGCATGTGGGTCGATGGAATGAATGATTTACTGTACATTATGTGACTGATAAGTCGATGGCGTGGTTGTATGAAAAAAAAAAATGGAAACAGTATATCGCCCAGTATTATAGAAAAATCACTGAGTAATGGGGAATGTAATTTTAACAAAAGCCAAAGAACCATTTCTGCACACTTACCATTGAAAGAATCGCTTTAATGATCTATCTCATCAGTCAATGTGATGTTTTATTGGTCTTTATTATGTATGATAATTTAAGGACTTTTTGCCCTTTTATTACTATACTGTTTCATAGTAAAATGGTCACATTTCTGTATATTTCTTCTACGATTGCAAAAGACGTGAGCAATGTCTCACGAAGGGAGCCTTATTGAGAGATATTTCATATGGAGAGCTTGGGAGAGGAGACAATGTTGGCTGAAAAATCTCATTTTTCAAAGATTCTTTTCTTTCTTTCTTTTTTTTTTTATTTTCTCAAGTGTTGTCTTATTGCTGGTATATTCTGTCTGCGGCTTGGGAAGCAGTATGTGCATGAACCCCCACAAAAAAAACAAAGAAAAACAACAACTAACGATAAAGAACCTCTCCTGGGCTGGCTTCACTAAATGAGTTCAAGCAGCTGCAATATACAACCAAATCCTCCAGTCTCAGTTCAACCTGAGCACTGCCTCATGCGACTGGTGTCTGTCAACCCAACTCTGACAAATATCACCTTGGAAAAAAAAAAGTGCTATTCCTCACCTTTTCTGCCTCTGGCTACAAGTATAATTTGGGAGTTATGTGAATGTACCTGTGAGAACTCCATTCTTCTCGCTGGGCTCACTCCAGCTGACTTTGAGTGAGGTGTCCAAGATCTCGGTGAAACTCAGATGACCCACTGCACCGGGGGCTGAATAGGGACAAATAAGAATAATGAGCACGCCTAAGAGGCTTTGAGCCACAGGTGCACAGCTGATTGACTAGAATCTGGAAATAGCCACTCATTGTTGACATCTTAAGAGTTTGGATTTTAAATTTTGAAAAAAAAGAAGAAGAAAAAACTGTGAATACGAGCCGGGGTATATTGGGAAATTTTAACGCTTCGCAAATATTCTGTAAGCGAACTATATCCCAATTATGATGATGCAGAATATACTCATTCATTAGCACTTTTCTACAACTCCTTACTACATGAATAATAGATCTTGCCCAAAGGATGCGTTACTGTGAGATGCATGTGTCCCCTTGCCACCGTGGGAGAGGGAAAAGTGTGGAAGAAAAGTCACTTACTGTCCTCATGCGTCCTCAATGCTTTAGGCGGGCTGCGGGGGCCGTCTCCGGGTGTTGTGAAGCACAGCACAGAGGTGTAATACTCGGTGAACTTCTTCAGACCTGTCACATATCCCACATGGACGCTGTCCTGGAAGTTCGGTCGTACGGTTACCATGGCAACTTCGTCATCCTTGCCAGGTTCCCAGGCCAGCAACTAAAGTGGGGAAAAAAAACAATAAAAAAACAAAAGAAAAAAGAAAAAAGAAAGAAGGAAATTACCCACACAGTTGAAAATAAAGCAGCTAATCCTTTTTCTTCTGTAATAATTCTCACAAAACTAACAGTAGTGTCTCTCTGTGGTAGTCCTAAACCACTCCGAGGAGATATTTGGCATCATAGTTCTCCCAAATATATTTAGAAAAATGCCCTAAAGAGGTTTTGACTGGGGGAGAGTGACTGAATAACTCCGCCAATGTAGGCTCAAGAGAGACATGATAGCATCCCATCATTGCACACCATATAGCATCTACAAATGGGGCCTGGATTGACCAATTAGCTGCTTGGTAATGAGTCCCAATGGCTTGTCTATTGGGTTGTTTCCAGTTTTCAGAGTGAGCGAGCTTCCAGGGAAGTAAAGAATTGGCTAGAGGATGTCAGCGGGATAAATGCTTGATTGTCCGCCTTCATTTTCCAGCTCTCCGTTCTGCTTTTGCCACACTTTCTATCACCGTCCACACTATCTACCTCCCCTTTTCTCATTGCTTCTTAAGTCTCTTTCCCGGGAGAAAATCCTGGTATTTAAAATTCAGATTGGGTCTTTACAGTATGACCCTTCCACCAAGCTGACTAAGACTTGTGGACTGCCATTCAACAGACAGACAAAAAGAGAGAGAAGAAAAACCCAATAACATAATTAAGTCTCAGTGGAGTCAGCAGAAAAGTACAACTGCACCATGGATGCAGTTTTGAGAATCCCTGTGGGCTACATTTATTCAAGGTGCACACAAGAAGGGCAGAGATAGCCTATATTTGAGAGCCTCTGACAAAATAATGAAGACATTTATCATTATGGGCACGCAGCTTTACAAAGTTACATATGAGAAATGGTTGTAAGGATAAAGAGAATGACCTCAGACTGACAAATCGGTGAACAGAATCCATTGTTCACACTGGCACCAAATGTCGTTAACCCCCCTGGCTTTTCAATCCCCTGTGCAACGTGTAATACTACATGCTCAACTGTGACAGGTCTGCCAATGGATGTGACGACTGGTGGTGTTGACACCGCGGCGTCTACTGACCTTGTAGCCCTGGTTAATGCCGTTGATGAACTGGGGGTTAGGGGCTGTCCACGTAAAACGGATAGTTGTTGAGTTGACCGCCTCGGCCTGCACGTTGCCTGGAGCTATGGTGGGCACTGGGATGGATGAGGAGAGGAAGAAAAAGTGAGACGGAGCGGAAGAAAAAATAGAAGAAGGACAGAAGGCAAAAAACAAGGGGTGTGACAATGCCTTTCAGTTCACTGTTGGAAGTCTGCCTGCATCTGTTTAGATGTCAGTATTGATTGCTGCTGCATAGGTCAGGGGAGATACCACCATTACTCTCTCGCTGGTACTTAAACCTTACAGCAGAGCTCTTTGCGGGTTTGTTTGCAATGGTGTGAGCTATTTATGGATTTTAGAGTCACGTCACTTGTGTGTTTCTTACAAAGAAGACAATAGTTAGCACAATAGTTACACTGTATTTGTAAGATAGTGAATGCTTGGTTGACGCATCTTAAAGATAAGCTTGACTGAATTTAATAAAAAATAATATACATGCATGCTCACTGAATAATGGGACATTAAATAAGAAGGAAAGAGAAATTGAGTGCTTACCTCCTTGCAGGGTCCACTCAGTGACCTTATGGCTGAAAGTGCCCAAACCTGCCCCATTGTAGGCAGCCACCTCAATCTCATAATTAGTCCAGATGATGAGGTCTTCCAGCAGCAGTGTGGTCACATCTGGGCTGGAAATGTTCTTGATTTGGTAGTCCACAGGCAGCCCAGTGAGACGGTACCTGTGATAGACGTGCATAAACTTGTTGGACTATTCAGAAGATTGGACACCTGTTCTGGATGAGAGTCCATGTGTTTGCAGATTTTTGTACCTTATCTCTGACAGTTTAGTTGTTTCACTGACAAACACATTACTATTTTACCTGAGCCCAGCAGTACATTAGAATCCCTGCTAGGGGGAGACAAAGCACTAGCCAACAAGCAATTAAAAAAACTGACAGCACTGACTGTTGTCTGGAAAACACCTGCTGTTTTATTTGGATGTAATGAATAAAAAGCCTGACAGAAAACCAAACTAATTACATGCCTACAGGATTTACAGTCAGTTTGGCATATTGCTGACTTTACCTAATAGACTTGCTAAAGTTTTTTTTAAGTCAAATCAGCCATTAAATTTTGTTTTGTTTTTTTCTCACAGACAAGATATGCATGTATATCTTTAAATACAGCGGTAAGGAATGTAATACATACGCAAAGTGAGCTGCTGCTAGTAGCTTTCCACTCCAAAACCAAAGACATGAATTAAAATAGATGGATCAATAATATATGCACTGGTAATAAAATTAGAAGAATATTTTACACATTAGAAAACACTGTAGATAAGCATTTAGACTTCTGTCTGTTCAGAGAGAAAGTGCAAATGCAAAATATGAAGGTCACAAATCAGAGATGAAATCCATCATCACGTAAGAACACTGACACAATAAATGAGCACACCACTTTGTAACTTCCGTTAAATATAAAATATGATCAAATTTCTACTACACTGACTTGAGAAAGCATTCGGAGTCCCTCATTTTACAACATGGACCATCAAAACTGTGTAAATTCTCACCATTTACACAAATGTAAGAGACAGGGAGGTGTCTGTGGATAATGGTGGGAGATTTTACCGAACGATGTAGCCTCTGAGGATGCCGTTCTGGTGGCTTTCCGGCGGAGGCTGCCACTGGATCATGATAGATTGGTTGGTCCGACCACTAGCAATGACATTTTGAGGAGGAGCACTGGGGGGCTCCTCTGGGAGAGAAACCCTGCAGAACACACACACAAATATTGCACTGATAAGACATTATATTAAAACCACTGACATGTGATAACTCGTGTGTAACACCGATCATCTATTTCTGCTGGGAAATCTTAAGCCCCAGTAGAGTTTGCAAGGATTTTGAATTGGCAAAGGGTCGTTGGCTCGTCTCTAAGCATGTGAGATGGGGGCTTTAGGTCCTGGCAGTCATGTACGAGCCACGTAAACATTTGTATAAACCAAGCGCACACATACAGTCCTTTTCTCAGCATAATAACTTGCCCCAGAAAAAATCCTTTCAGGAATAGCTAAAGGAATAGGAATCCGGTGGGATGCACCACAACAGATTCAGTCCACAGAGGTCCCACTCACAAAGGTCTAAAGCAACCCCAGAGATCTCATGTCCATACCTCAATAGGTCAGAGCTTTTTTGTTGGCACAAGGGAGACCAGTGAGTTATTAGGCAGGCAGGATTTTAGTTTTTATGCTCCAGCTACTCGCTGCAGAAGTTTAAAAAATGAGAAAATTCCAGCTGAAGCATTTCCACTTACAATATCTTGTGTCTCATAACTGTGTCCTTCCATATCCTTTTGTTTGTGAAGAACTGTCACCATTTCTTTTGCTCCCCAAAATATGTGCAATACTCACCTTGAAATCACCTCTGAGAAACTGAAAGGATGCCTAGGCTACCTAAAAGCTATATTTCTACTGCGATAAAACACCCCGTGTGCCTGGGGAGAAGATGCGTATGAGAGATGGGAGAAAGATCACTGGCACTGACTTAGTCCCAAATGGTCTCATGGAGAGTTCTGTGCTGCACCCCCTGTGACACACAGATGAAGCTCCCTATGGCTCTCCTATGGCTTGGGAGCTCCCAGCAGGAGGCAGCGTGACAGACTGGCTGAGGAAAAGAATGGAGGCAAGAAGGGATAGGGAGAGCAATCAGTGCTTGAAGTTGTGTGAGGCCACAGAGAAGCCAATAGCGGTCTCGCCGCAAACCTAAATCCTCCCTGTGGCTTTCAGAGTCAGTAGGTGTTTGTGTGTTTGGAAATGTGTGTTTGAAAATGCGTGTTTACATGCAATTGCGCACGTTTGTGTGTGTATTCTCCTTGGGGGGCTTACATGTATATCCCTCTTCTCTCGACTCTTGACTGAAGGGATCAGTCAATCTGGTTGTCTAGGAAACAGATTTCATATACACAATGTACTGTTTACTAACAACCAACAAAGTCCTGCTTTGACTCTTGTTTTTTGACATTGCTTCGGTTTCTCACTGCTACTGCCAATTAAATGGTGCGCTGAAAGGGACAAAAAAGCTTTTAAAATGTTGATGTGAGATATAAAAAGTGTGTTTAGCTCACCGGTCTGTCTCCTTGCTAAACTGTCCTTTCCCCACATCATTAACAGCACAGAGGCGGAACTGATAGGAGCGAGCTGGGATCAAGCCGTTGACCGTCACTGCTGTGGACTCTGGTTCAATATTGGCCAGCAGGATGGCCCAGGGAGCATCTACAAGACAGAAAATCAACTTTTACACCTTTTTTCTACATGCGCACGCACACAAATACACACCTTAGGTATTGCTATTGTTTCGGTCAGGAAGGAGTGCTACATTCCAAGGAATTTTACCAATATTGAAAGGGATTTTCAATTTAATGCCTTCCAGTCATTTTGTCTTAGAAGGTTTTAAAATTCAATTTAATGACGCAAACCAAGCAACGGTTAAAAAAACCCCCCAAAACAGAAGAGCAATAACAGTATTGGTACCCACAGGGAAAATTGGTCTCTGCATTTAAGTATTAGGAGCAGAGAGCAGCTGACATGCAGCACCCTGAGACCAACTCCAGATTTAAGCCAGTGCATTTATCAAGGGGACAATGACAGCAGAATCAGCCTAGCACGTTTTTTTGATGGCAGGAAAACCTGGATCCTCAGTTATTCAGGGACTTCTTCCAAATTGGCAAACCATTACTGTTAATACTGTTTACCTCACCTTCCTGTTCTCTTTGATTCTACAAAACGATACAAAGCAAAAATCCCAAAAGCATTGTTTCTGTTTCCCTCTTACTCTGTGACACTGACAAATACCAGTTTGCTCGTGTAGCTCAGCTTACAAGATGGCAGAGAAGACAGCGTTTAAGCTGTGGAAGTATTTACTTTATTTTGAAGACGAAAGACACGACAGTGAAATGCTAATTGCGTGCCTGGGTGATAATAAGTGTCAGCTGCACAGAGTTCTACTTCAAATTTAATAACGGACACCTGCAAGATTAGCACAGACGCTCCACAACACTGGTGGCCCATGGAGGAGGGAAATGATGCTGGTGCAACAGCTCTGAAACAACACCGGCTAGTTTTTAGTTCAGCTAAAGCTGTAACTCAGATAAAAGTTAAGGGGCTTGGTGCTAGTAATACGACAGGGGAGATGCTATCGATGTCTACTTGCTATATGCAAAAAAGGCCAGTAGGCTACATGAATGTATTCCAAAGAGGTGTTAACTTTGTCTTATGCTGATGTTATACCAGTCGAACAAATTGCTTATACCGACATTTGTTCTGCATCGGGTTACTTTTCAATGGTAATCATCTCATAATGAAACTTTTATGAGTGTTATAACCCAACAGTGACAAGCCCCTCGTTTCAGTGTATTTAATTTGGCGATACAAATTGGATAGAGCGACTGCGCTATAGCTTACAAATCTGTCCTGAGCCTAAAGGCAATGATGGACATTCCTAATTAGTAATATTGATCATGATCTCAAATTCTATTTGATCCTCTTGTAATTTTTTGCTGTATTTGTTTGCATTTAAGCTCCTTGGGAAAAACACTGTGAACACAGGAGTCTGTCAGCGTGAAGAAACAGAAATCTAAACCAGCCACGCTCAGCCTCTTTTTAACTCACTGCTGCACTGTTAATCCCATGAGGTGAGTTCCCAGAACCTAACTCATCAAATAGAAGGTAGAGAAGGATGCAGGAGAAGGATGCATGACTGGAACAGACAGGATATTTTTATGACTTACTGTTCTCAGAAACCTCCAGGATATAGCGTATGAGGGGACTGTTGCCATCAAAAGGCTTGGCCCAAGCCAGGTCGATGGCTCTTTTTTCAGATTTGCTCAGCACGGCTGTAGGGTTCTCTGGGGCATGGGGCAACTGTCTGCAGGGAACAGCAGACAAGAGCGATAAATAAAAGAATCTCTCTATTACAGCAAACAAGCTGCGGAGCCAAGGGAGTTAGCGAACATTTCGTTTTTCTCTGAAGATCGCTTGTACAGATCTAAAGTAAAGCAGAATCTTTTGTAAGAGAGAGATCAGTTAGACAGGTGATGAAATGTGGCGAGACGAGACAGCAAAGATGGTTCCTTGTCAAGATGGACACACAGGCAAACAAAACGAGATGGATATCACCGGAGGGAGGAAAGGGATTGAAAGGCATAAGGAGACAGATAGAAAGAAAATGCACAGGGAGACATGAATAAATGAGGCCAAAGCAGAGGATCATTAATTCATTCAGCCATAAATTCAGATAAGCACAGACAGATTGATAGATAAACCTTATAGCAATGAATTGATATAGACAGTAACTCAGTCAAAAGGCAGGCAGCCAACAAGACGGCCGATAGCACGATAAACAAAGACAGAAACAATCAGTCAGTCAGTCTGGCAAACAGAAAGTTTGATGTCACATTCATATTTGATTCACTCTTGCTGCCGTGGCTCTCTGTGTGCCAAAGTATAACAGTAGCAGGCAAAGTTATGTGGAAGCCACGAATTTGAGAATAAAAACAGAAGCGCTCGTGTATGCATGTGTAGTATCGGAGATAGGGAATGGAGGCGGAGGTCCCCTGGGGCTGGAAGTGTGTCAGGTGAGAATGAGGACAGGGGAGGTGAGGAAGAACAGGCGTCACTTAAGTGAAAATGAGTCAGCGGTGTCAATAGGAACAGACAGAATAGCAGTGGAAAGCTGATGGTGGTAAGCACTCATGTGTCTGGCGCTCGCACGTGTGTATGCCTGTGCTGTGCCTCTGTGTGTGTTGTCTCGCTACAAAGAACATGTTGCTTCCTGTGTTTTTACACTGGAGAATATTGGAGAAACAAAAGGGTGAGAGGAAAAAGGAAGGCCGGTAAATAGAAAGTCGCACGATGGTGATGGTGAATGATGGGAGGAGAGCTTGTTACCTGACACGGAGGTGCGCGCTGCGGGAGTCGTTGCCTCCAACAGAGGTCACTCTGCATGTGTAGGTGCCTATGTCACCTGACCAGGTTTGGGAGATGTGAAGCGTACCATCTGCATCTAGCCGCATGCGGGGGATGGACTGAACGTTTATCACCGAGCCCTCTTTTTCCCAGACATGCCTGGAATACAAAGACTTCAGTCAGCTGGCTTGTTAAATGTCATTAACGTCATCATCATCTGCTGCATCCATTCCTTCGACTGTATCAGTCAATCAATTTAAACACATTTTAAAAAGGGAAACTGCCGTATTCATCAGCCTCTGTGTTTTTTTTCCATTATTACAATTAGTCACAATATAGCATTACTCGCCACCTGCACGCCAATTGCAAATACTCATACTGCATGTTAAGCACATTCTTTACACTTTATTGCTCAATTAAATCCATGAAATTATCTGTCAAAAGTCGTTTCTAGCATATTTCCAGAAGATAACACTGAATAATATAATTGCCACCCGCTGTAGAGTGAAACTTGTCATGTACATATATATATGTATGTCACCTTTGGATTGCAGGTTAACTCTATTTGACAGTAAAGCAAAGAGTAAACTGGGGTTTTGGTTTTCTTTTATTCGACCACAATCCAAGAAAAACATGCCATTAGTGTGGTTTTTCATCTTCCTCTCCCCTGTCTCTTCAAACTCACCATCACAGGTGCCCCGCATATCATCGCGGCTGACGGGTGCATATCAAACAACCGATTCACGTCCATCAAAACTGCGCGGCGCAAACGTGGCTTCAAATGCAGCTTTCTCCTTCGAGTAGAAAGGGACTATTGATCGCTACTGATGTCAGCTACACGCTTGGAGTTCACTACATTTTCTGTGGAAGGGTTGTTTATTGTGTGAGGGACTCTTTATGTAAAGAAACATGTATACGCTGGTGGCTGACAAACATGGTTAACAGGCGTAGGTTTATGTCTAGGTCACAGGTTTCCTCTCTGTAGTAATAGCGATTCAGTGCATGTATTTATTTATTTTTGTGCGACCCTTAACCCTTCCCTATAGCAGAATTGTAGTGGTGAAAATAAGATAAGGGCAATAAATGCTATACACAACCAAGCTGAGGATGAAGCTTCTTTATTAGCCGATCTAAAAACAAAAGGCTCACCTGCATAGCTTTATTAGATATTAAAAATGTAAAAAATACAGAAAAATAGGTTAGGATGAGTGTCAATTTGGTTATTATAGTCCGGTTAATCTATTTTAATCTTCTCTTCACCAGGAACACATGGCTGAGTCCTTTAGAAGTGATCCAGATAGTGGTGCAAAGCTTCTAAACAGGTCCATCTAACTAGACTTGACTTTTTTTTTTTAATGCTAAATCGCCACAAATTGAGAAGTCAAGTTAAGATTCCTCTACATGGTCAGGCACCCACATTCATTAGTAAAGGTCTCTGGGGTCTCTGTGGTCTTCTGATCAGTGTGTGTTGGTTGAATCTTTCTCCTGGCGTGAACTAAAAAAGATTCTGTAGCTTTTGAGGATGTGGCTCCTACATTATGAAAGTCGTTTTTTTTTATCTGTGGACACCGTGGGCATGGGCACATTTAGAGGATAGAGCTGGCAAAGATTCGGATTTGTTGTTGTTGTTGTTTTTAATTTTAAAAAAAGGTTCTTCCAAAATGTTATATCCTACTAAGTGAGTATGTTGCTTTTTGTTAAAGACTATTTTGCCAAAAACAATGAAAAATGCATCTGTGACACACACTGACATGCCCCAGATGAACAATTGTACACACGGATAGCTCTAGAGCTCACAAGAAAAATTATTATAACCACCATAAAAGGTTTGAAGAATAAAGAAATATAATACTGGCTAAAAGAAACACAATTGTGGCAGCAAAAGTCTGAAGGAAACGCTGGCTGCAAACTGTGTGTAAATTAATAGGGTTACCAATCAACGCCCCATCATTAAGGCACGGGTAGAGCTTACTTTAATTAAATTAGTGGGCTGCTTAGATGTATTCTTGTGCCAGTTGAGACAATTTCAGGTATTTTCTCTCAGCTGCAAACCTGACAGCTTGTATAACTGTTTCAGGAGCAAATAAAGAGAAAATAGAAATAATTCAAACCCTGCCTACAAGGTAATATCTTAGGGTAAGGTCCCTATACAAATGCCTACAGTACACTGAACTGGCTTTGAAACTACTTCTGCCAGGAGGAAAAAAAATCAATCAAGGAATGAAGTTCCCTCTGCTACGAATCCGTATCTCTCACCGATATAAGACATGACAGCTTAGCTTGGGTAAAACTTATTCACCTTTCGTGGGAGGGGTTAATCAGGAAGACAAACCGCGCAACTTACTTCGCCTCTCTTCACTTTTTCTTTTGCTTGTTTGCACGCATTAGCTCCTTCCCGGTGTTGCTTGCTTTCAGTATTTGACTTTTCACTATTGGATTTACTGTATTTTGGTATTTTCATTAAAAGTAAAAGAAAAAGAAAAAAAGGGATCAACTCACTTTTAATCTGCCTATTCTATGTTTGACTCCTTTTTTGAGTAACAGTATCTACTGCTTCCAGGTGACATCAGTTTTACTTATAGCCTGTGTAAACTGTTGTATATAAATATGCATCGCACCTTAATAAATCTGTGTTTCTAAATGGACCCTTACCTGACTGTCACACTTGGGTCGTGTGTGACTCCACAGTTCATAATGGCTTTAGTTCCTTTGATGACACTCTGGTCCTGGGGGGGGGTGGTAATCCGGGTGCGAGCTGTGGACACAAAATAAAGAAGAAAAGAAAGAGAGACGGAGAAAAAGATGAAGAAAGTGAGAGAGGAGAAAACGGTCTACAAAATGTCTTTCCTCAGAAGAACAATAGCAAAAAAATGAATTTCAGAAAACTCATTTCAGTCGAAATGACTTGCTCCTGGTTTGTATTTTGTCTTTTGATGGCTTCTTGAAGAAAACACCAAAATGATGACTCCAGACTTGCACAGAAGAATGCTTTTGTATTTAGCAATTGAGCATTCCTTTGTTATTATACAGCACAACCTTGTTTCCTGCTAAACACGTCTCTCAGTAAAACGGCACTACTCTTTCATTTCCTGTTTTTATCACAAAGTAAGGACTTTTTCAACACACTACATCTGGTTTATGTGTTTTTAAAAACCCACTTACCCCAAACAACAAGGTCAGCAGATGCCTCGTCAATGCCCCTGGAGTTGCTTGCCATGCAAGTGTAGGTCCCGGCATCAGAGATGTGTGAAGGCGAGATGAGCAAGCTGCCAGATTCGAGCAGGGTGAACCGGGGCAGCTGGACTGAACCGCTGGCTAACACACGCTCACCTGACATATGGGAACGGGCAGAAGTGGCAGGCAGAGAGAAAAGGGTCACACAGAATAGAAGGAAAAAAATGAGCACATAAAAATAGAGAAAAGCAGATTGTCAAAAACAAGGACGGTGCTTCCCTGATCTGCTGTTGGAATGCAAACACAAAAACCTGGCAAAAGGTAAATCCCAGTAAAGGAATCAAATGAGGCTTTATTTGTTAAGCCACAGCAAACTGTGGTCCCAATGTTTTAGAGATAACAGACATCACAATCCCTAGTGCTGTGTGTATGTGTGTAACAGAGACCTTTTTGCCAGGTGATAGCTGGTCTTGGAGCTCCAGAGGTCTCACAGTGCAGAATGACTGACATCCCGTCGATCACAGTGCTATCAGAGGGTCCGGCTGTGATATTAGGGGCAATGCCTAAGGGGAGACAAACACACACCGAATAAAGGAAGCTCAGTACAGTAACGAGAGAGGGTAAGAGGGTTATAGAGGTGAGAGAATAACTGTCTGTGGCAAAGCCCCACTTCAAACGTATTTCTTGTAAGCACCAGCCTGCTGCAGTGTTTAGTCGATGCTTTGTCCCACTAATTCCAAACGGATTGACACAGGCTTCACCTCGGTGCCATAACTGTCTGCTGCTGGTCTATTTTTTGCACCCGCAGAGATAGCGGATATGAAAGGAAGGAAAAGAAAATGAATGGAGAAGAAGTATAGACAGAAAAGGAAGGCAATTTGTAGATAACTAAAATCCGTATTTATGATATGCAATAAATCAAAGCTTTTATAGGATGACAGAAAACTGTATCACTCCCAGAGGAAAGGAGGAGTAGGGAGTTGTCATAGGTGCGCTGCTAATCTCAGGACACAGGGAGTAGGGCTGAAGGAGAAGTACAAACATGATTGTGTTGACAAAAAGGGAGACGATAAGATGAGATCATAGAAGGAGGGGGGAGAGAAAAACAGGGATGGAAGGGGTGATTTAGCGAGACGGAATATTATGAATTCTGATAACGCGGCACTGCATGGAGCGAAGGCAGCAGGAACTGAGACAAAGTGAAGAAAATTAGATGTCAGAAACTTGCCAAACAGATGCACAGTGAGAGTAAAATTAGCAGTTATTTTCAAATACCAACAGTGGCAGAAGCGGAGGGGGAAAAAAAGACTTACAAATTCCCATCATTTAGGTGATTACAGTTTAGCAGCAAACGTGATTAATGTTTCGCCTTTCCACAGTAATGTAAACTTAATCACTGTTGCCCTAGTTGTTAGTTTATATAGGGAAGCTTCTCTTTTGCAATATTATCAACTGACAGCGTCACAACTCTGCTGTCAGACGTAGTGTATGTCCAAAGTGTTTTTCTCCACTGCCTAGGTATCAGATTTCTTAGAACGAGACAAAAATGCCACTACTACAGAAAAAAAGATGCATCTCTGTGTTTTTTTTTCCTGTAACCAAAGTTTTGTTTGTGGTTTTCATCTATATTTCATGTCCCAAGTTGAGTGTTTCTTGCAGTGTTTACAGTAAGTCAGGTTCTTGTGTGATGAGAATTAGTTCATTTTCCAAAGGCAGAGAACCAAGAGTGCAGCAGTTTGTTTAACAGACTGTCACTTTTTTATTTTTATTTGGACTTTTATTCACTCAGTGTAGGGCCCTTGAGCTCACACGCTCATTTACAGCAAAACCCTGCTTCACTTTTTGTACTGCTTTCGCATTTGTCCTGGGAGATTGGCCATTACTAGACACGGGTCACTGCTTTGTTTGTTTGGTACCATGATGTCATTTTCTTTTTTAATGAAAATAAAGACTTAACTTATCTTTATAATCACTCATTTTGCTTTTTTACTTGAATTGCAGCTAGGAAATCCATACATCCATCTATAGATATCGATAAAGTATTACAAAAATAAGATTTGTCTTATCCTGACAATACAGTTTCCATTATAACTAAGCAAGGCATAAGTCACCCTGCTTTCAGTATTCTGAAATGATTCAGTTTTTAAAATACTACACTTTGACATTTCTAAAGCTGAAGCTTAGCAGAGCTGCATGAATATTTAACACATTTCAGTAAAAAAAAAAAAAAAGTTCATGTTTAGCTCAAATTCAGCACTTTACAACATGTTTAATAGTAGCAATTATCTGGGCGAAATAATTCCTTGAAAAGCTGCTGGAGCACTTACTTGTAACAGCCAGGTATGTGTTGGTCTGAACTTCTCCGGCTGAATTTCGGGCAAAGCACTGGAACATGCCGGTGTCATCAGGCAGTAGGCCGTTGACCTGGAGGCTGCCTCCCACCAACACCCTGTACCTGGGTGTCCTCACTGGGTCGATAGGCAAAGCATCCTTGTACCACACAATGTCTGGCTGGGGCACTCCTGCAGAGGGTGGGCGAGGGAGAGTTTGGGGTTCGGTTCAAACATTTCTTCTCTGACAGGGTTTACTTTACATTCTCTTATTGTAATACCAGTAAGCTCTCACCCCGTGCCTGACAGGGAATGTCAACCACCTTCTCCATCTCAGCTGTGATGTGTTTCTCCGGTTCCTTTATAAACTGTGGTGGCTCTGAAACAGCAGAAACATTAGTGAAACACAAAAATAACAACGCGAGCCTAGAGCAGAAGTTATTTCTGCTTTTAAATGTACTGAATTTTGGCCCAAATATCTGATAACACAGCAGAACACGATGAGACTAGTTTGATTATGGAAGTGAGTAATTGGTATTCTGTAATGGTTAGGCTATCCTTCAAACTTATAGGGGGAGGTAGAGGAAAGGCTCAGTTAGCAGTATCATGGAAAAAGTCCCCCCCTTCCACCTTGTGCTTTGAATCACATCATAACCCTGAAAACATCAAAGTGTTTCAGTCAGATGGAATAAAAGTGACTCAAGCAATGCTATTAAACCATTTCTTGAGGCCAACCATTAGTTTTCTCCCTTTTAAATCAATAACACTTTCCCCTTACTGCCTCACAACTTCACAGTCATGCTTTTACCACATTTATGTAGTGAGACTCTGAATATTTGCAACAAGCTCGCACAGTCACTCTTGTTAAAAGTTTACTTCCACATTTGTGTCGCATGTGGGTCACTACATGTAGACGCTGATATGAAGATACATACAATTACCTACCAAGACTGAAAATATTAGTCTGTTCTTTAACTTGAGCATACTAAAAAAAAAAGAAGTTATAAACGCCTAAAAACTATGTTAAACCTTAAGGCCAACAGGCAAAGAATAAAAATACAAACATTATGGTAATGTGCTCCAAATACTGAAGTTGTATAAAACACAAAAGCGAAGACGCTGATATCAAATAACAAACAAAGCACGAGAGAGAAGAATGACAAACTTATCTTGACTTTGAAGCAGCAAGGAGAGAGCATTTCCTTAATATATATGCTTTCACTCTTATGTGTTTCTGTCCTCAGGCAGCACTGAACACTAAAAACTCAAATAGTATTTGTGATGCAGTGTCTGAGTAAACCTACAAGGTAATCGATCATGAGCTCTCAAAGTGCTACCTGCAGGCCAGTGGTGCCCCATGGAAATATTTTATGTGGCCAGCGGGTGTGAAAGGAAAGAATTCACGACTGTGGGTTTAGTTTCTCTGCAGTTCATGTTATGCTATGACAAAGTAGCGCTCAACGAGACCAAGATTTCTTTTCAAATTTAAGCAGATCATTGCAAACTAAACCTGACAAATGCATCTGTTTAAAAAAAAAAGAAGCCTAAAAGTGGTTGATATGCATTTTTATATATGGCCTTCCATCATTTGCTAGGTTCTTAAGTGGCACTCAGTCATATAAACTTTGCGAACCGTTATAATAGTCAGACATTCACATGAAATTCTGTGAATGTTTTTTTTTTATTGCTTTTGTCCTCTAAAAAAAAATGTGTGAATTGGTGGGAAACTATGTGGTAATGAGTTTCATAAATAGATACTGTCACCTGGAAGTGTGCAAGTATTGGGAAAAATTACAGCTAAAAGTACTAAGTGATATTAATAGGCAAAAATAATAGACACAAGACCCTGCCAGGAACATATTTTAGCCTTTCGCTCTTACCAAGGACATGCAGATAAGCCCCAGCACTGACTGAAGGCACGCTGCTGCTGCGGAGAATGGCCTCACACTCGTAGTAGCCGGCATCGCTCACCACAGGACTCAGGATGGTCAGTCTGCGGTTGAAGTCACTCAAACCGCTGGTCACTAACACGCCGTTCTTACGCCATGAGATACTCAGCTTGATAAGAGGTCTAGTGAGAGGAAAGAAGGATGTGAGATGTGTTTGTAACATCCATGTCCCTCTGAGAATGCTCGTTTTGTGCTAGCCCATAAAGTCTCACAGTGTGACATGTCACATAAGCAGACATAAGCAAATTATAATTATACAGCTGAAGTGCATTTAGCTTCTGACACTTTACTACCGGAATTTAGCACTGTAGATGTTTTTGGTTCTATTTGCCCAGTTTTCTGAGTTTTGCCCCTGACATGCAGCAATATATCACCAACGGTCATTTCACTGGGACTATTTTTCTTTTCAACTGTGAAAAATAGCCCCATAAAATCCTCTATTTTGGACTGTACCGAATCATTTGAAACCCTGGACTTCCAGGAATTTTTACCTGGCATTGGCCACACACTCCATCGTGACCTCTGATGTGCCTGTGACCACACTGGTGTTCCTGGGAGGGATGATAATGGTGGGGGCAATGGGATCTGCTGGACCTCCAACATCTAGACACAAAGTCAGGTCGCCACACAAACATGTCAACAAAACATGGAGATGTTGAGCAAAGATCAATGAACCTGATAGATGGGAATAGGATATAATTAACAGAGGCACAATCTGATAAGATTTCATTGGGTTCTTTGGATTGTAGTGACCTATAAATTTCATTTCCACCCAGTGGGTGCTCATCGACATGAAATATTGAAACTGACCAGTGCACGCACTGTATCTGAGTTCTGACAGAGAGGTTGGTCAAATACGATGAGACAGTGCACTCACTGTGTATAACAAGATATATGCCGGAGAACCAGAAGCAGGGATAGAAAAATACTGTTTGACTAACATGAGGCTTAAGAAGCGAAGAGGCTGTTGTGTGCATGTGTCCACATGTGCGTGAGCCCACATTTTCAACACTTTATGCTCATCCTTGTTTATTTCTGTGTGAGTTTGTCTGAGTATGTGTGTGTGTTCATTATGGCACAGCTCATGGCAAGGAAACCCCAGTGTGTGTGTGTGTGTGCGCGTGTGGTGCTTGAGATGTGTCATGTCTGCGATAAACTCACACTGATCCGTCAATCCCATCGTGCCCTGGAAGTGTGCTTGTGGGTGCACATGTCAGATGTAGCTACAGGGACTGTCATGACTCAATCTAACCAGTCTTGGGTGTTAAGATGCATGCACAGACACAAACACACACACACACACACACACACACACATCACAAGATGTGATGTCCATATCAACCTACTATCTTACAGAGAAAACAAATCTCTTTTTTTTTAAAGAGAAGAACAAAAAGCACAGGAGGAGCTTTGCTGAAGTTATGATCAACTTTTAAAACTTCATCCTGAGTATATAAATTATAAACTGAGCATGACTCCTGCTCTCCACCTTTCCTTGTCCTTTGGCCTTGCCAAATCTTAGGCAACTATTGCCGGACCCAGGAAAGCTCACAGTGTCAGAGGCATCACTGGAGCCACAGCTGCTGTAGCGGATAAATGATACATACATGCTTACATACGGCAAAATTCAAGCACTCTGTCAAACACACGCACAACTCCAAATACCGGCTCTCATAACAGCCCGTATCTGATTGCTTGTACGTGTGTATGCGTGCGCACATGTGTGTGCATATGTGAGGAATGTTCATATAAATCGTGTATTTCCATTACACCTGCTGAGTCGAGACCTCCTGCTACGTGCTCTATATAGCCTGAACCCGTGTGTGCGAGCGTGTGTGTGTGTGTGTGTGTTCTAGCACTTGTATAATCAACTCTGCCATTGTTCTCAACATGTGCCACAGGCTATTTTTGCTCCCTTGTGTTGTCAACTATAATATCTTACCCTCACCCTCCTCATTCACTTCCATAATGAACTCCAGTCTACCATGTCATAAGATGCTGTCTGTTAGGTTTCCTCTTATATTTCACTCTGCTGAGCTGAAGCCGACCGAATTGGTTTGATTTGTGTATTCTGTGTTTTTTTGTTTTGGAAGCTAAGGATGCTTGTGAATATTAACTAACTTGGCAGAAGAACAATCTAGCCATGCCTCTGCCCGTGCAGCTTCGTGTGTATTCGTGTGTGTGTGTACGTATGAATGTAGCAATGTGCGAGTATTGGTACAAACTCAGGTAGTTGAGCTTAAATCTCCCACAGTAATGGGAAACATAATCAGGTACAATTAAAAATTTTACCTGACAGATTTTGTCTATATTCCTTTGAGGTCGTCTCTTTATACATCTCTTGAACACTCCCAGTACTGCTGTATTTTAAAGCACTTACTTAGAGCTGACAACTTACTTATGCGGTGGATCGTCTGTAAAGCAGCCCTTCAACTTGAATTTCATTTTGTGAAGAGGAAGAAGTGAAAGGGGAACCTAAACTGTCGAGAGGGTCAGCTGGTCATCACAGACTAATGGCGTGGCCAAAGAACTCGTCTCTTTTCAACGTGCTTTCAGTGTGCACACAATGTTCTGTCTGGAGGATGAATGTTGAATGAGCGCATCAGGTCAGGAAGGCGCACCAGGTCACACTCCTGACCTGAAGTGGTGCCTTTGGGCTTTTCTGCTGAAGACCACTGCTTGATCTCTGGGTCATAACTCATACATCTAGCTCTCATCAAGACAGTTGAAAGCTGGTTCTGATGGACACTGAATTTGAGATTTTTCTCCTTTTGCCAGTTTGAGGTAAACATAAAATCTTAGTTGTGGATGTGCAAGAGCTCAGCAGGGGACCTACTAAACATAGCACGAATGGTGTAAACAGTCCAGAGGTGCACAAGGAGACACATTTGAAGGGGAGATTGGCCAAATTTAAATCAGGCATGTTTTGTTTTTACTTTTTATAAATGACTAAAAACATGGTGACCTTATGAGTATTAATATGGTCTTTTTTTTTAACATTTATTTCACAGCTATAGTTTATATGTATTTGTTTTAAGTTTTACATTATGACTATATTAAAAGGTTCTAAAGTGCAATGTCATCTTTATAAACTATACACAGTAACAGCAAGACAGTACTTTTCAATTAAGCCTTGATTAGCGTACGTATATGTGGTTACTCACTCTCTACTGACAAGGTGATGGGCTGGCTGGTCTTGTTCTCTCCATTCTTGTCATTTACAGCCTGCACATAGTAGCGTCCGGCATCCGGTGCCACCGTAGACAAGATAACCAGTGTGTTGTCTAAAGTAATGGCACTGAACAGGAAAAGAAAAGAAGTGAATGCACTAGATATAAAATCACTCTGCTGATTCAGTGAGGAGGAGGAAAAAATCTTTGATATATATACATGAGAAAAAAGTGAGATGTTCATAGAAAGCTTCTATAAAAAGAAAAACAGAGAAAACTTTAAGGCCGTCTCCCCCTGCCTAATTAAAACTAAACATGTCTGACGTTTGCTTTTGTGTCCACACTTTATCTCGTGGCTGAGGAAGGCATTTAAACATTTTAACATTTTAATTACACTGTTCAAGCAGCATTAGGTATATCGATTTACAATGTGTAAACAATGTGTAAGCGCTGACTGAGCAAAGCGGAAATATTGACATTCTCTCCTGTCTTAACTTCTGTGTAGTCGCTTCACAAATATGATAGCCTTGCTTTTAATAACCCAAAGCTTTTAATTGGCTATTTATACCACTCTGCTTCGTGTGGCCAGCATTTTGGCAGCAAACTGCTTTTGGCAGGGATCAACAGCATCTTTCTTATTGGCTGTTTTAGTAATGCCTGAATAAATAAACACTGATCCATTTTTCAGCAGGAGGCCTATAGGCGCTAATACCTGGTGTCATGTTGGCTTTATCAAGTCCCCCCACCCCCACCCTCCTGTGATGTGTGCCTGTCTTCAGTCTTGACATAGATTTCCAACTGGGTGCCTTCCTCCAGATATTGCTTTTACTCTGATTTTATATATCCATCTACTTACTTTTCTATTCTCATCTCTCGTTTTCTCTTTCCGTCCCACCAGAAGTAGTACTTAGTGATCTGCTGTTTATAGATAAACTTCTAAACTACAAATAAGCTATAGATTCTAAACTAAAGTTTGAGCTGAAAACACATACACATAAAAATTGGTATATTTGGGACATTTTTAACAAAAAAGAACAAACAAGTAACACTTTAGGAAAATACTCCTTTTGGAGTCCTCTTCAAACTTTTCAGACTATTAGCAGTGCTAAAACTGTCCTCTAACTGTAATCTCAGTTATCAATAAAAAACAAAACAAAAAGATATTCCCCATTGATCATGTGTTCTAGAAATAGTGTAATTTTTGCTGTTTGTTGTAAACAAGTGTAAAAAAAAACTACGACCCCTGTCGTGTAAGTTTCAGACACATTTCTGTTTCACAGCTGATGATTTCCTCTTTTCTCCTCCTCCAATCAAACCCACTCCACTTCTCCTTCCACTTTTTCCTCCATCCCAACCTTCATCTCATCAGTAGGGGATCGGAATACCTGCTGTGCATGATCAGGGGAGCAAGAGAGCTGATGAGAAAGCAAGCAAAAAAAGATGCCAACAGTATGGTGCTCACAAGCAAATACAGAAAATATATAGAACTGTGCTCGCCCATAAAAAAAAAAAAGAAAAAGCTTCACAGAGGCATGCAGGAAAATCCTCTGACACAGCAGAGAGAGCAATATGCTGTGCATGTGGCATAGAGGTACCTGTGCTGTTAGCATTTAGAGCGTGATGACTTATGAGATGCATCTTGGAGCTGATTGATTTTCAAACATCTTAAAGCAGCTCCAGTCGCTGGGCTCATCTGGGATTCTTCATGCATGCTGAGACTGAAAACACTCTTCCTAAAGGGACAAGCAGGCCTCAATGGCTGTGGCTTATGATCTGAGGTAAATATTTAATGCTAGCTCGCTGGAGCGGTGACATCCTGGACACACAGCCATGAATTATGGATCTCTTCAGGGATGCGGGTAGAACGGAAGTGTCCAAAGCACCGAATGAATCCCGGGTGACTTCCCAGGACCTTTCCAAAACGGGGACACAATCTAGGGCTTAACTTCTTTACCTGCCACTTATGAAAGACCAAAATATACAAGATAGCAGTGCTACCCACAGCTTTCCAATGACCTCAACGACGCAGCCCATTCTCTCTGTGATAATGCAACGTATCAGGTGATCTTTAAAGTTCTTCTTTATTTTCCCTCAAAGATCATTCAGGAGCATGTCAAAGCACCTGCCAAACTAAGTTCAAACTAATATTATCCAGAGCAAAACCAGATTTCATCAGTTTCTGGGAGCAGGAGGCATTTTCCCCCTGCTAGTTGATTTTAATGTGCTCCCATGCTGAGCATTCACTCCCCCCAGCCTGTAATCAGGGCTGGTGCAGTGGGGGTCACACAAAACTTGGTTACACAGCTTGTTCAGCACATCTAACCACTCCCAGTGTGCGCTGGGCCTCAGGGATCAAAGACCACATGACGCTGGAAGAAATTAAAAGTAAGCCAATTATCCTGAATGGCTTTGCATGTATATCAAGGGAGCAAGAAGGGAAAGATAAGAATTTCGCTTAAAAGAGCAGTTAATGTTTTACATGCTTCTTGAAGTTCTGCTTTAACATGTTCATTATTTTTTTTCTCTTTTATCGTTGTCTGTCTGATTTTGGTCACCCTTATTCAACTCCCCATCTCTCAGTGGTGTTGTGAGCAGCTGTCGGAGGCTTGCTTATAACGATGGCTTAGCACGTATCCGGCACGGTGCAGGGATTTATCAAGCCACAAGGCTGAGAAATTTGGACAAATCAGATATGTGTGAACATGCCTCTGTCTCTGTCTAGTTTTAATGTTTATTCCCACATCTTACAATGCTTTCTCTTTTTTATTCCAACTCAATTTCCTTTTCCATTATTATTCTTCAGAAAGAGCCATGGTCTACAAGAGAGCCTGGTAGGCAGGACAGCTGCCCAGAAACATCTTGGCCAACTGTGCAGCTTTTACGCAACCCTAATTTTGCTTGCAGCAATAAGCAGTATTACTCCCATATGCAATTACTTTCTTGTGGATACATTTTTTATGTAAAGAATCAAGGGTGCTTTTTCAATGAATGCCAGCCTTATAATGATTCTGTAGCACTTTCATCAATAATGATGACGATGAGAATTTATGTTTGATTGAAATAGATATAACTATAAATGTTTTATTTGCCACTAGCTGCTTCCCATCTCTAATTTCCATTATTAAAAATAAATTATATTACAGCAAAATTAAATATACAATGATCAGGGTTGCTCCCTTTAATTAAAAACACGTGGTCCCAGCGCTGCAACAGTGGCTTCACAGTGTATCTCCAAAGAGTTCAACCACCGACTTTGTCAGCTTGTATGCATATCTTATTTTGTTAATCCAGCACTGACACAGTGTGACAGTGCTGGTCCTGCTCTAACACATACAAACACACACACTCTCTAGTGTTTTGGCATCTGTCGTGGCTGTCCTTCTCCACTGGGCCGTGAGGGGCCTAACCTCGCTCCGCAGCCTCAGACCTCCATTACATGCAGACAAATGGCCCCAGTTGGCTGATGGCCACCCCCCAGGAGAGAGAGAGAGGGGTCAGCAGGATCAAATGGCTCACATCGCTGGCTAAGGTATAAGTCAGACCACAGGCAGTAGACAGATGAAGGAAAAAGAAAGCTAGAGTGAAAGCAAGCAACAGGCTACATGCCCTACCGCTCAACAGAGTTGTGATGAAAAAGCCACAGCTCCTGGGGATGGAGGGATGGAGAAGTGAGAGAAATGAGAGGAGGTGAGGGAGTGTTGCTCATGAAAACAGGCACTTGTTTTCTCACTGGGGGTATGGGCTAAAGGTTTGTGCCTTACTGGTCACTTTCTGCTTCTCCTTTGCTTGTGGTTCAAACCAACATAAGGATGTCCCCAATACTGCTCAAATAGTGACATCTAAACAAACTCAAAGCCATTTACGACAAGCCTTCATTGGCTGAGTAACTCAATTGTCTTACCATAACAGGACAACCCTAAATTCTTCCACCATCAGCTGAATTCTTACATAAAAATCAACCTGCACTAAGATGAAAAAATAATTAATTCATTAGTCATTTAATAGGAAAGTGATTTTAATAATCACTTATTTCTTAATGTGAGTCTCCGTGGCGATTCTCGATCCCATTCACAGTGTGGTTTAGCTAGACTGGATCGCTCTACTGTGACCCATTGTTAAAACATTTTTCCAAAAAGGCTGGGATGCTGCAACATATTGCAATGGTTTTCAAATCACTGAAACTTTATATTTAATTGAAAACAGTACATCATATCAAATGTTAAAGCTGGGAAATTCTACATATTTTTTTTGGGGAAAAATATGCTCATTTTGAGTTTGATGCCAGCCACACAATTCAAACATGCATGGGCATGTTTACATCTGTATTGCATCACATCTTTGACCAACACCACAAGAGTTTGGAAACTAATGAGACCAAATGCTGTAATTTTTTAAAAGGCTAATGTGCTACAATTCTTGCTTTTTACATGATTTTATCTTTTCAATTTGAGGCTTTCTTTCATATTTTTCATGTTATAATGCACTGCTATTGCCATTAAAATTTTAAGTAAGTGTCAGGTCAAGCACTCTTATATGGAGCTATGCTCCTGTAATATGTGCAGCATATGGTTTGACATAATATTGCTGAACTAAACAAGGCATTCCTTAAAAACGTTGTCTGGATATCAGCATACAATATGTCACTAGAAAAACCTTGTACATATTATTCAACGGTAATTGTGACTTTACAGATATGCAAGAGCAAATGCATCAGTGGAAAATGGGAAGCAGATGCCGTGATTTATTGAAACAGGTGCAAACACAAATGGAAACAGAGTATGTAAGGCAACAAAACATAAAATAAATGACCACATTTATTCTTAAACAGAGCCTCAACTCTCTAAGGTAGCTTTCTTTAAATTTTTTTTAAGTAGTCTACAAAAATAGTTCTCCAGGCTTGAAGGAAGTCTAAAGCTCTTCTTTGGACGTTAGCTGCCTTTTGTTCCCTTCGCTGTTGAGACAATCCTATACTATCTTTATAAATTTAATGTCCAGGGTTTGTGGCATCTAATCCAACACTTATAGTATTTCACTGTGTGTTTTTCTACCCAGTTATGCTTTTACTGTTTGGGATCACTGTCATACCGATAATGAATGATAATGAAATGAAGCAGTTGCCAATCAGATTCTTTCCACATGGTACTACATGGTGGATCAAAATTTGATTGCACTTTATTGCCTTCATAAATCATAACTTCATAACATCATTTTTTACAAGATACTCAACACCGCTGACTGAAATGCAGCCCCAAACCATGACAGAGCCTCCACCATGCTTTTCAGAACACTGCAGACACTCATTCCAAATTGGTTCTTTGCTAAAGTGTCTTCTATGGGTAGATAAAACATTCGTTGATCATTCAAGTTGGCCTATTTTATGCCTGAATGATTTACTGTGTAGGTCAGTTTTAACCGACTTAAGAAATTAACTAAAAATTCCTCTGAAAATGGTCAGGTACAAGGACTGAAAATGAGTGAAAAAAGAAAGATCTTTAGACGGCTTGGAGAACTAAAGACTTGTTAAAAAATAAATAAATAAAGGAAGAAAGAAAGTCTGGCTCCGTGGAACCTAGAGATCTACCAATATTGGCAAGAGCCCAAAACAACAATGAAAACCTCTTGATTGCTGCTGCACAGATCTTTTGATTTCCCTGGAGTTTCTTTTCCTACTTTCACTGTCCTTGTATAAACAGATGTCAACATACAGCACAGAACTTAAAGGAATACAGGGAAACTTTTTAAAAAAGTGTTTAAGTATACACTTTCAGGATTAATCATTAGGTAGATATTGTATAATTTTGGCTTCATTAGAGCATGACCTTGCTCATGTACCTCCAAGTCTTAGGCCATGGTTCTCTGCTGGAAAATGTTGGAATGCTCCCTGTGGATTGGGGAGAGAGGCTTCCTTGCCTCAAGCAAAGAAGTTCCAAGTATCTTGGGGTCTTATTCATGAATGATGGAAATGTGGAGTGTGAGCTGGACTGACAGATTGGTGCGAGGTCAGCAGTTATGCGGACATTGCACCGAATTGTCATGGTGAGGAGAGTGCTGAGCGAAAAGGTGAAGCCTTCGATTTACCAATCAATCTACGTCCCAATCTGAAATATGGGTGATGACCAAAAGAGTAAGGTCATGAATACAGTCGTCTGAAATTAGTTTTCCCTGTAGGGTGGCTAGGCTTAGACTTAGAGATAAGGTGAGGAGTTCAGACATCCAGAAGGATCTCAGAGTAGAGCCACTGCTCCTGCATGTCAAATGAAGCCAGATGAGGTTGTTTGGGTATCTCACTAAGGTGTCACCTCCATTTGGAGGTTTTCCAGAAATGGAAATTGCTACTGGAAGGAGACCCTAGGGTAGAGCTTGAGAGATTATATACCTCCACTGGCCTGGGCCTGGACACCTTGTGGTCCTCCAGGAGGAACTAGAAAGTATTACTGGGCAGAAGGACATCTAGAATAATCTACATTGCCTGCTACCACAGCAACTCAACTTCAGATAAGAGAAAAATAATAGATGGATATTATCTTAAAATATATCTTGTCTTAATTAAACACATAATAGCTTTAGCTGTTGTTCAAACTTATAATAATCTAGTTGATGAACAGTAAATTTTGGACAAAAGAAGAAAAAAAAGTAGATTTCTTGGTCTCTTGGAAGTAGTGAGGACCAAAGAAATATATAAGAATAGTAAGCAATTAAAAAATATAGTAATTTCTTGTAGGACTAGATACATCCATTCATTCATTTAGGAATCCATGTAACTGGTGATTTTTCTGATGTTATTCTTGCTTCTCCTTGTCGTCTATTCTCTGTTGACCTGAAGATCTTCGGGTTCATGACTAATGCTGGGCAGTTGTAGGCAAATGCAAAGGAAGGGCATGGCTATTCACTGGTCCTCGTGACTAATGGAGAATCCATAGCACGCTGACAGGACCTGAGCATCCCAGGCAGGGCCCATTAATTGATCAGTAGCTACAGCAAATTACTCAAGCGAACTGCAGTGTGTGTGTATGTGTCTCAACGATGTCCTCCCACTGACTCCTCCAGGTCAGGCTCCTCTGTGTTCTGTCTTAACAGACACCTCTACAAGGTTGTTTCGGTGTAAATCCATGCCAAAATGTCAATAGAAAGTTTCTGGGAGAAAAACAACAGGTAGTGGGTAATGAGTTGTTGTCAGATGTGAAAAAGTGAGGACAGAATCCAGCGCTATATCTAACGACAGACTCACCTTTCAGCCAGGAGCCACAGAATTCCTGGCAAATGCATTTAACTAAAAGAGGCTCTGATTACACACGACATTAAGTCTCCAAAATAGCAAAACAAATCACACCAGCTGAATGGAGAAGATCTTCTCAACTACACTCCGTTCACTGAGAGAAGAACGTCAGCCATTAGAAACTTCTTTTTCTGTTTGCATCCTGTTTCATATACTATAACAAAAAGACCCTGACTGAAATGATTCATTAAAGGAGAGCTAGATCAATGTCTGGTTGCACATTTCAGCTAACAGTCAAACAAGGACATGTGCTTTGAACCTGGGCAGTACACAACATGAGCACAGCTAAGACTCTAAGAGAAAAACGCATCAATAAGTGATTCCGTGAGCTTATGGGCGTACTGCTAGAGAGAGCAAAGGAGTCTTTGCCCACGCCGGGTCCAGCAGCTGCACGAGTCACATTGCAGAAAGTGAGCAGTCACAGTGCCACAGTAAGACACAGCCTTGCCAAGGGAAATATTGGCAGCAGGGAAGCAAAAATGCAGCATTCATTAAGTTTACACATTCAAGGCCCGGGTGGTGTTCATACTACTAACATAATGATGTTCAGCTGGTATCAAATATTCCCCCATTACTATCTTTAGATGGCACAAACCAAAATATATAACAAATTAGAATCCGACCCAAAATGGACAGTCGGGACCGTCAAGTTGTATAAGAATCCCAAAAATGTCTTTGAGAGGCTTCATACAGAACCAAAGTGGTGAAATGACTGTCATACCAATAATCGTGATCAGGTTTTGGAGTTCTCAAGTATGTTTCACTCACAACACATTTTGAAATAATCATGCAATCATTTTGAAATAATTGATGCCAGATCCTGCCAGAATGGGATCCGGGATTGTAATTCTATTATTTTTATTTCCATGTTTTGAATGGACATGGTACGCTCTGGTATTAAAACAAACCACTCAATAAAATTTCAGTTATTCAAAGAAGCATCTTTCAGTTCCTTCAAATGGATTTCCTAAATATTTCATCATTGACCCTTTTGTAAAAAAGTAAACAGGTTCTATTCATTACAGCCATAAACCATATTATACCCAGGGTTAATCCTCTCTGTGAACAGTGCTGGTCATACCTAATGAGACGTCAGCCTCTTAAAGTGTGAATATTAATATTTTGTTAATCTACAAAGCCAGTGCCAATTCTGAAGGAGTTTGGGTAAATGCTTGGTCTATGATCTTGAGAAAGCTGCAAATAGCAAGACTGGAAGCCAAGCAATCAGGCTATTTTGAACAGGCATGTTTTGAACAGTCACTGCCCTAGTCCCTGATAAACTGAAGGGGGTATTTTATGCTGTCAGCAGCATTCCAATATCGAATGCTGACTGTGAGCTAGCCTTTTCTTTCTCTCTCTCTCTCTCCCTTTTTTTTTTTTGAAATGAACTTGATTTGCACCCAAAATCCATTCCTCTCTGCACACATCCACTAGATCATATTTACTCTTTCTGAAGAGTAAATTCAGTTCCCAGCTGTGGGTGGCCAAAGGACATAAAAACGCCACAGATATCCGCAGTATAAACCAAAATAGGAAACATGAGGCGAATCAGGACAGGACTGTGGTGTGGGGTGTTATGGACAACAAGATGAGGTGAAGACATGATCAAATCTGAGCAATTCCTTATTGTGAACAGTGAGGTATAAAGGCCTGAGAACTGAACTGCAAGTTCTGTAAGCTTCATATTTAAGCATGTAATGATGTGGGTGTTGTGCGTATTGAGAAAAGTGGTCTAAAAAAATTCAACATCACTTATTGAAAATTGATGCCTAGGAGCCAAACAGCTTAGTAAGTGGAAATTTAGTACACGTTTTGCACCATGTTCTGTACAGCA
This sequence comes from Etia nguti, assembly GCA_015106755.1. Classification (NCBI taxonomy): domain Eukaryota; kingdom Metazoa; phylum Chordata; class Actinopteri; order Cichliformes; family Cichlidae; genus Etia; species Etia nguti. The sequence continues at coordinate 17,490 of VUQG01010635.1, read as the reverse complement.
GCTGCATGCTCAACCATTTTTTGATTAATCAATAATCTTATATATCTGAATCTTGCCTATAATCTATATTACTGAATGTTATAATTCAGTAGTCCTACATATATATATATATATACATATATATATAGATATATATATATGTATATACATATATATATGTATATACATATATATATAAGAATACTCTCTATTCCCCAAACATCCTCCCTATGTATTCGAAAGATTTGCATTTGATTACTGGATTCAATTCTGCAGTCAGATAAAGATTTATACAGCTATAAATACAAACATTTTGAGGCGTGTACTTGTTCTCCTGAGATGTGTATACTTTATATGTGTACCCAACCTGAGACCTAGAGCACCTCACAAGAGTCCTTGCAATCAACAAGTGTCATCCTTGAGTGATTTCCCAGCTTCTCTCACCTTTCTACCACGAACGAAAAATATCACACAAGAACAGCACAAGAACTCTCGAACTGCACGACACAGTTTGAGGAAACTCCCAGAATTTCAACTAAATGAAAACACAATGCAAAAAAAAAATTGGTTGTACAGCAGCCTCCAGAGTGAGTGTGAATTTTATTAGGCATTAGATTGGTTGGATGAGAGCCCCGACATTTTTTTGGGAGGTCTGATTGTTTTTGCTCTTTTCTCTTTTGCTGGGGTGTGATTAAAAAGAGCACAGACAAGCAGCGAGACAGACCCCCGAGGAGCCTGTAAATTAAACTTATGACACCTTAGGAGGGCTAGCAAGAGCAGGAGACAATTAGGGGAAATGGTCACCATGGTTCTAATCCATGGCATGTTTTTGTCAGTCCTCTTTCTCCTTCACCGCTATTCCACTTTAGCTTGTTCCACGATAGAACTCTTGTAGCACATGGCACACCGAGATCTTCCAGGTGGAAACACCAGTCTTACAACAAGAGTACGTCTGGAGACCTGCATAACAATGTGGCAGATTTAGAGAGACAGAACCTTCATGACGGCAACACTTGTGGTTTGGTGCGACTCACTCAGTCGCACTCCCTCATTCTCTCCTCCACTAGCGAGACTTTGATGCCTCTACAGAGTAAACGCTAGTGGCATGAATCAAATTCAATTAAATGATTTTCAATAAAAAAGGCTGCCTGTTATCAACAGTGCTCATTTGCACACTGTGACCTTGGTAGTGCATGCGGTATTAGCATTCTCAGAGCTGCGGGGTAGGAAGTGAGGATGAAGAGCAGCAAAGTACACACAGTGGGTGGCCCATAATGGAGACAAAAGAAGGAAGAGAGATAGAGGAGAGAGACAGCGACAGAAGAGCAAATGAAGCCACCATTATGCCTGACACACCGGTCACTGCACATGCCACTTGTGACGTCAACAGAGAAGCATAAACTTTTATAGTCGTGCATGAGGTTCACCGATTTGCTGAAGATTTTCTAAAAGAACAGCATACTGCTGAGAAAACTACAGTCTGTGCCACTGGAATAGAAACAGGAGCGGTAATACACAGGAAGTACATAATTCAAAGACAAATACAATGCTGTTTTTCGATAACTTTCCTCAGAACGTCTCATCATTTCTAGCTGAAGCACCAATCTTCCAACACAACTTCGGTGCCATCTGGGAATTCCTATACTCCCACACTGATGGATTATAGAGATGCCCGTAAAGACGGGCTCGCTCATGCCTTCAGCTTGTCCATTTTGCTCTAACTGCACAGTGTGCACCAGGTTGCAAAAGAACCTGAGAAATAAGGAACCAACTGTAACGATGTCAGAGAACACAACCACATCAGCTTGAGAGAAATGTGAAACTAATAAGAAGTTCAACTCATTTCATAGATCCTTCTTATTAAAAAAACAGAGTTAAACTATCCTTAGCAAAAACACAGACAGAGCAAGCTGAAGGGACCGGGCTACCAGTGGCCAGCAACCTTCCTCTTCTCAGTACGCCTGGGCATTTGTCTCATTGTGATTCTAGGTCAGGGGATGATTACTGATGATGAGAAGCTGATAAGAAAGATTCACTCTAACTAAGGGCAAGGTCACCCCCCACTGTGAAGAAATGCAGATGTGATGAGATGGGATAAGTGACTTTTTAATGCACATGCAGGTACACACAAATATCCCCCACACAAAAATGTGTGTAACCTCAGTACAATGTCAGTCACTAAAAGATAAAGTAAAAACCCCACCACGTGGAGGTGTAGAGGGTGTAGCATCACAGGGAACATAATCTTAATCAATCTGTCAAAGGTTCTTGGAGCACATCTGCATATTTGTGGAAAACATACTCTACAGTAATTCAGATATTTTAGGCAAAACTAGCCCCTCAAGCTTACATCATGTGCAAACATAACACATGCAAATAACCAAACCAAACGGTCAAGTTGCATTTTGGGTAATGTAGTTGTCAGGTTGTGCTGACAGATGGAGTACATTTTCAATTAGTAGTAAAATACCAAAGTTTGTATCTGCTTCTTTCTTACGCCACATAGCACGCTAAAGTGAAGAAAGTACTTTTTAAAAAATCTACCTTCATATTTGAATTCTACCTTTTTAAGTGACCAGAATGAAAAAGCAAAACAAATAGGCTGTCAGGAGGCCCAGTGCTCCATAGCCCTCTCAGACCATGATTTTGCTGTTGGTTGGCAAACATCCTCACACCAGACAGACAATGGGCGACATTAAGAAAAAGACAGAGATGTAGATTAGCAAATAGAAAAGGGTTTTCTTACAAAATTTAAAAAAAAAAAAAAATGCGTAAGAAGGGAGATATTCCATTGCACACACAGTGCCGAAACCGTTTTGTCTTCAGCCCTTGTTCTGTAGAAGAAATTCAAGCTGTCCTTCAGCACAAAATGTAGCAAGATGAAAAACAAACAACAGGTAGGAACAGCTGCTCTCAAACTAAAGCCCTCAAACACCTTCAGGGACAAA